>CM035848.1:208955909-209068540 GCA_020510985.1 Pholidichthys leucotaenia
CCCTTTAAAAGTCCAGAGGGGGGTTCGGCAGGGCTGCCCTCTCTCAGGGATGCTGTACTCCCTCGCCATAGAGCCTTTGCTTCACTGCCTGAGAAGGGACCTATCAGGAGTCACTTTTCCTGGCTGTGACACCACGTTCAAGCTGTCGGCCTATGCAGATGATGTAGTCATTCTGCTAAATAAGCAGAGTGACATTGACGTTCTGGTTAGGAGTGTCAATCTTTTTGGCCAACTTTCCTCTGCAAAAATAAACTGGGGAAAAAGCGAGGCTCTGATGGTGGGGGAGAAACTAGAAAATCAGCTTACGCTGCCTGGTGGGTTGATTTGGAAAAAAGGAGGTTTTAAGTATCTTGGTGTCTTTATTGGAAATCAGCAGTTTGAGCAAAAAATTGGGATGGGGTCATAGAGAAAATTAACGGGAGACTAAACAAATGGAAGTGGCTAATGCCAAGAATATCTTTTAGAGGAAGAGTGCTCATTTTAAATAATCTTGTTTCCTCATCCCTGTGGCACCGCCTCATGTGCATGGACCCCCCCTGCTGGTTTGTTGTCCAAAATTCAGTCTGTTTTGGTGGACTTTTTTTGGGGGGGTGGACTCCACTGGGTTCCTCAAGCCCTGTTATTTCTTCCCAAAGAGGAGGGGGGGCAAGGAGTGATTCATTTAGCTAGTAGAGGTGCTGCTTTTAGACTGACTTTCATACAGAGACTGCTGACGGGCCCCCAGGACCTGGTGTGGAGGCCTTTGGCCTGTGTTATTTTACAGAGAGTCCTTGGGCTTGGGCTAGACCTCCCTGTGTTTTTAATGGATTTTAAGAACTCTAATGCACTGTCTTTACCCAGTTTTTACCGCAGTCTCTTTTCAGTGTGGACTCTTTTTAAAAAACAAAGAGGGCCATGCGATTCCCTCTACTGGTTGTTGAGGGAGCCGCTGGTTTTTGGTGGTCGCCTTGGTGTCCTGCCGGGAGTTGGAAGGACCTTCCTTGATAGGCTGTGTTCCAGGAACGTTCTCACTCTGAAGCAAGTGGTGGAACTGGCTGGTCCTGGCCTCAACAACGCCTCAGCTTTAGCAGCTCATCTTGGTGTCAGGTCGAATCGTTTCATCGATGGTCTTCTTGCACACTGGAAACAGGAGCTTCATGGGCTTGAGCACTCCCTACTCTTGGACTTTAGCAATGGCACGCTGCAGCCGGAAAGCACTGACCCCTTTCCCTCTCTCACGCTCTATATGGACTTTGACGTCGCTCCTTGCTCCTTACTGGCATTCTGTGCTCCCACTGGTGTGGACTTTGGAGGAGCCAGTGGTAAGGCACTCTACAGACTGGTTGTGATGGCACTCAACAAGGACAGATTGAACACCTGTGTGGACACTCCTTGGAGAGCCTATTTTAAGCTAGGAAAAGGGCATCGGCCTGCCTGGAGGGCTCTTTATAAAGCCCCTCTCCCTAAGAGGCATGGAGACTTACAGTGGAGGGTCTTGCATGGTATTATAGCAGTCAATGCTTTTGTTTCTGTGATTAACAGCAGTGTCAGTGATCAGTGTGTTTTTTGTTCCTCTAGGGAGACTGTTTTTCATTGTTTTATTGAATGTCAGCGCCTGAGTGGCCTCTTTGAACTTCTCACAGAACTTTTTCATATTTTTAAGGAAGTTTTCTCTAAGCAGGTTTTCATTTGTGGTTTTATGTACAATCGTCGTTTTAAGCAGAAGTGTCAACTACTGAACTTTGTTTTAGGGCAGGCAAAGTTGGCTATCTATGTAAGCCGGAGAAGAAAACTTGAGAATGTTGAGAGTGATGTTGATGTCAAAATTTTATTTGTGAGGCTACTTAAAGCCAGAATCAGGCTGGACTTTCAGTTTTTTATGGGGAATGGGGATGTGGAAGGTTTCAGGACCCTCTGGTCCCTGGAGAATGTCCTCTGTTCAGTTCATGATGGACAGCTTTTTTTGGGGCGTTTTTTGGGGGATTAATTTTCTGTGTAATATAGCATGACATAGAAATTGTATTGACTGATGGACAAATGTGTTTATTAAAGATCTTTTAAAAATCAAATATCTCTCTCTCTCTCTCTCTCTCTCTCTCTCTCTCTCTCTCTCTCTCTCTCTCTCTCTCTCTCTCTCTCTCTCTCTCGTGCGCATGCGTGGGCGTTTGTGGGAGCAGGGGTGTGGAGTGGTGTCGAGTGAGTACTTTAAACTTTGTATTTTCTAACTTTTTCTCTATCTTGTGTGTTTGAGGTGTGTGTGTTTAATATAGTGGGTTGAGTGTGTGTGTGCTGGGGTGTGAGTGTTGGAGTGAGTGTGTTGGGGAACGGTAGCTTCTGCTGCCGGTTCTTCCCGGCCGGCATCATGCCGGTGATTGATGGTGATGTGGAGTTTGAGCGCTTAACCCGGCGTCATGGTGTGAGAATCCTCCCGACAGTTCCCTGTTCTGTGGAGGAGGCCAGCCTCGCTGTAGGACAGGTGGTTGGGCATGGCAGCATAAAATCAGCATCGAGGATGAACAGCGCAATTGTGATCTTTCTGGATTCGACTGAAAAAGCTGATCAGGTGGTGGCACAGGGAGTGGTCCTAGGTGACACTTTTACTCCCGTTTTACCGCTGGCGAATCCGTCTAGGAGGATCACCATCTCAAACGCTCCTCCTTTCGTTAAAAATGATCAGCTGATTAGAGAGTTGTCCCGTTTTGGCCAGGTTGTGTCCCCTATCAGAATGGTCTCTCTGGGTAGTAAATCACCCCTGCTGAAGCATGTTGTATGTCATAGGAGGCAGTGTTTCATGGTGTTGAAAGACAGCTCTGCTGAACTGAATGCATCTTTTAATTTCAGGATTGACGGCTTTAGCTACTTGGTGTTTGCAACATCTGAAACCATGAAGTGTTTTGCGTGTGGCGCAGAAGGCCATCTTATTAGGTCATGTCCTGAAAAGGCGAACACAAAGAGCACTGGCGGTAAGAAAGGTGACGCCGCTGTTTCTGGTGGTCCGGAGGGTAGCGCTACATGCGGTGCGGCGGAAGCCGCTGCGGCGGATGCCGCTGCGGCGCCCGCTTCTGCTGGGGCGGTCGCGGCCGCGGCTGCGTCCGCGTCCGCTTCTACTTCTGCGGGGGCGTCCGCGTCCGCGTCCGCTTGTGCTGGGGCGGCCGCGGCCGCCTCTGCTGGGGTGGCCGCGGCGGGCGCGGTAGTTGCCCCCCCAAACAGTGATGGTGGGGAATTTCTGTCTGGCGGCAGCTCTGATCATTGTGACGAGCCTGTCGCCCGGGGTAAACAGGTAGAGGGTGTAAGTAAAAGTGCAGTTAAACGAAGGAACGTGAATGAACAGACTTTGCAGGCGGGGGAGGAGCGGTTTGAGGCTGTAGGGGACACACAGAGCAAACACTGCATGACAAACGTTGCAGTTCATTAAGAAATGCAGGAATGTAGTTTTGCTGAAGAGGATCCTTTTAAAGCTGCACAAAAAAGAAAAAGTGCTGAAAACTTACAGAGCTCTGCTAAATCTAGTAGTGTTGGTAAGTTAGATTTACTAGATGAGAGCGTCTCTGACGAAAGTGGAGCTGAGTCTGAAATGATGCAGACGCAGACGCAGGAGGAGCAAAGCTCCTATTGTTTTTCCAAAATTAGGCAATTTCTCCAGGTGACCAAGGGGAGCAGAGCTGTGAAAGTGGAAAATTACTTTCCAGATCTGGAGTTATTTGTGGCATCAGCTCGCAAGCTGATGAAACTGAATGATGGGAATGAGACTTTTACTGATCAGGAAATTTTTCGTTTAAAGAAACTGGTTGTCAAACTGAAATCACAAATTACTAACAGTCATGTTGACTCTTAGTTTGTTTCTTCCCTTTTATGCTATGTGTGTGTTTTTTTACTGTACCCTATTTTTATCCTTTTTAATGCCCCACCTTAGAATTGGCACTCTCAATATTAATGGGGCCAGGGATGATGTAAAAAGGGCCTCTTTATACAAACTTTTTAATTTAAAGAAACTTGACGTGCTGGTGGTCCAGGAGACTCACAGCACTGTGGACATTGAGAGCCATTGGAGAAAAGAGTGGGATGGCTGCATTTTTTTTAGCCACAAATCCAGTAGCAGTGGGGGGATGGCTGTACTTTTCTCTAGGGGTTGTGTGCCTGTCTCTTATGAGGTAGAAGAGGTGGTGAGAGGTCATTTCCTCTTATTAAAGGTACAGTTTGAAAACGTGAACTTCGTTTTTATAAACGTGTATGTGCCAACACAGAGAGCAGAGAGGATCAGGGTCTTTGACGTGCTTTCGGATACGGTTAAGTCCTGTGATCCAAATAGTTTTTTATTTCTGGGGGGTGATTTTAACTGTACATTAAACCACAGACTAGACAGGAACCATCAGGAGCCTCACCCTGCTTCTGCCAATAGGCTGAGAGAACTGGTGAAAACACATGAAATGGCCGATGTGTGGAGATCACATCATGGGGACCAGAGGCAGTACACCTGGAGCCATGTCAAAGATAACCTTTTATCTATGGCTAGGTTAGACCGTTTTTATGGTTTTAAACATCAAATGAGTGTTTTTAAAAATAGTTGTATCTGTCCTGTTGGTTTCACTGATCACTGCCTGCTGTTTTGTTCTGTGTTTATTGAAAATGTAAAGTGTAAGAGTGCTTTTTGGCATTTTAACAATACACTTTTAAATGATGTGTTTTTTAAAGAGGTTTTTCATGATGTTTGGAAGTCACACAGGGAACAAAAACCCTCTTTTAGTTCTCTCCAATTGTGGTGGGATTTTGGGAAGGCCCAGATAAAACAACTCTGCCAACAGTACACTCAAAATGTCACTCGTAGCTTGACCCAATCCTTGAAAGTTCTGGAGACTGAGGTGGTAGAACTAGAGGAGTTGCTCAGTTCTACAGGAAAACAGGAGCACTTAGAGGCTCTCAAGTCAAAAAGGTCAGCCTTGGCTAGCTTGCTAGGGGTCACCGCACAGGGTGCTCTGGTCCGCTCACGCTACATGGATGTAGCTCTGATGGACTCGCCCTCCCAGTACTTTTTTGGACTGGAGGGGAAAAATGGACAGAGAAAGCTCATTCACTCCTTGTTGGGCGATGACGGGAGAACAATCTCCACAGCAGCAGAGATCAGGAAACAAGCTGCTAGCTTTTACAGTGAATTGTTTAGAGCAGAGTGGAGGGAGGACACGTCACTGGGCCAGGTTTTCCTTGATGGTCTTCCAGTGCTCTCAGAGGACCTTGTTGCCGGCTTGGATGCTCCACTGTCTCTGTCTGAGCTGCATACGGCGCTAATGAGCCTCCAGAATGGAAAATCACCAGGCATAGATGGTCTCTCTGTGGACTTTTTTAAGGAATTCTGGCCCCTGCTTGGTCCAGACCTGCTGGAGGTTCTCCAAGATAGCTTGGAAAGGGGGACCCTACCCACGACCTGCAGGAGGGCCATCATCACACTGTTGCCAAAAAAGGGGGACCTCCAGAGCCTAAAGAACTGGAGGCCAGTCTCTCTGCTCTGCACAGACTACAAGATTCTCTCAAAAGCTCTGGCCCGAAGACTGAGAAAGGTGATGAGCGAGCTCATTCATGTAGACCAGACTTACTGTGTGCCTGGCAGGCTGATTAGTGACAACGTCACTTTAATTCGGGATATTTTGGAGGTCTCTGGTTCATTGGCGGTAGAAACTGGTTTGATTTCAATTGACCAGGAAAAGGCGTTTGATCGGGTTGAACACCAATATTTATGGACAGTTTTAACAGCTTTTGGGTTCAGCCCAGGCTTCATAGCCAGGATACGGGTCTTGTACAGTGACATTGAGAGTGTGCTGAAGATAAATGGGGGCCTGTCTGCCCCTTTAAAAGTCCAGAGGGGGGTTCGGCAGGGCTGCCCTCTCTCAGGGATGCTGTACTCCCTCGCCATAGAGCCTTTGCTTCACTGCCTGAGAAGGGATCTATCAGGAGTTACTTTTCCTGGCTGTGACACCACGTTCAAGCTGTCGGCCTATGCAGATGATGTAGTCATTCTGCTAAACAAGCAGAGTGACATTGACGTTCTGGTTAGGAGTGTCAATCTTTTTGGCCAACTTTCCTCTGCAAAGATAAACTGGGGAAAAAGCGAGGCTCTGATGGTGGGGGAGAAACTAGAAAATCAGCTTACGCTGCCGGGTGGGTTGATTTGGAAAAAAGGAGGTTTTAAGTATCTTGGCGTCTTTATTGGAAATCAGCAGTTTGAGCAAAAAAATTGGGATGGGGTCATAGAGAAGATTAACGGGAGACTAAACAAGTGGAAGTGGCTAATGCCAAGAATATCTTTTAGAGGAAGAGTGCTCATTTTAAATAATCTTGTTTCCTCATCCCTGTGGCACCGCCTCATGTGCATGGACCCCCCTGCTGGTTTGTTGTCCAAAATTCAGTCTGTTTTGGTGGACTTTTTTTGGGGGGGTGGACTCCACTGGGTTCCTCAAGCCCTGTTATTTCTTCCCAAAGAGGAGGGGGGGCAAGGAGTGATTCATTTAGCTAGTAGAGGTGCTGCTTTTAGACTGACTTTCATACAGAGACTGCTGACGGGCCCCCAGGACCTGGTATGGAGGCCTTTGGCCTGTGTTATTTTACAGAGAGTCCTTGGGCTTGGGCTAGACCTCCCTGTGTTTTTAATGGATTTTAAGAACTCTAATGCACTGTCTTTACCCAGTTTTTACCGCAGTCTCTTTTCAGTGTGGACTCTTTTTAAAAAACAAAGAGGGCCATGCGATTCCCTCTACTGGTTGTTGAGGGAGCCGCTGGTTTTTGGTGGTCGCCTTGGTGTCCTGCCGGGAGTTGGAAGGACCTTCCTTGATAGGCTGTGTTCCAGGAACATTCTCACTCTGAAGCAAGTGGTGGAACTGGCTGGTCCTGGCCTCAACAACGCCTCAGCTTTAGCAGCTCATCTTGGTGTCAGGTCGATTCGTTTCATCGATGGTCTTCTTGCACACTGGAAACAGGAGCTTCATGGACTTGAGCACTCCCTACTCTTGGACTTTAGCAATGGCACGCTGCAGCCAGAAAGCACTGACCCCTTTCCCTCTCTCACGCTCTATATGGACTTTGACGTCGCTCCTTGCTCCTTACTGGCATTCTGTGCTCCCACTGGTGTGGACTTTGGAGGAGCCAGTGGTAAGGCACTCTACAGACTGGTGGTGATGGCACTCAACAAGGACCGATTGAACACCTGTGTGGACACTCCTTGGAGAGCCTATTTTAAACTAGGAAAAGGGCATCGGCCTGCCTGGAGGGCTCTTTACAAAGCCCCTCTCCCTAAGAGACATGGAGACTTACAGTGGAGGGTCCTGCATGGCATTATAGCTGTCAATGCTTTTGTTTCTGTGATTAACAGCAGTGTCAGTGATCAGTGTGTTTTTTGTTCCTCTAGGGAGACTGTTTTTCATTGTTTTATTGAATGTCAGCGCCTGAGTAGCCTCTTTGAACTTCTCACAAAACTTTTTCATATTTTTAAGGAAGTTTTCTCTAAGCAGGTTTTCATTTGTGGTTTTATGTACAATCGTCGTTTTAAGCAGAAGTGTCAACTACTGAACTTTGTTTTAGGACAGGCAAAGTTGGCTATCTATGTAAGCCGGAGAAGAAAACTTGAAAATGTTGAGAATGATGTTGATGTCAAAATTTTATTTGTGAGGCTACTTAAAGCCAGAATCAGGCTGGACTTTCAGTTTTTTATGGGGAATGGGGATGTGGAAGGTTTCAGGACCCTCTGGTCCCTGGAGAATGTCCTCTGTTCAGTTCATGATGGACAGCTTTTTTGGGGGGATTAATTTTCTGTGTAACATAGCATGATATAGAAATTGTATTGACTGATGGACAAGTGTGTTTATTAAAGATCTTTTAAAATCTCAAATCTCTCTCTCTCTCTCTCTCTCTCTCTCTCTCTCTCTCTCCTCGTGCAGTTGAAGCAGTTACAGCTCTGGGTCCAAACAGGATAGCATCTGTGTCCAGGTGTAGCAGGCCAAATTAACTCTCACCCAGATTAAATCCAGGTATAGTTTAGCCCAGGCCAGAGTATATCCCGGGGGTCAACTGTTCTACGCCTAACTATACCCGGGGTGTAAAATAGCCTAGGCCAGACTATACCTCTCCAGGCCAGAATATACCCCTCTTTTGTAAAGAGGTTTTGATTGTATTTATACAATATATTTACTCACTAATTTTTACAAACGTATAAAACATTTGGCATAGTACATCAATGTACTTTCTTACGGACACATGTATAGGTTACTGCGTGGCTTATTGCATGCAGATGTCCATTCTATTTTCATCTGATGGCGATCGATAAGGCTAGGCAAACTGAAATATTTTGACACTGTGGGGGCATGGTGTGGGGGTTTTCTCCACCCAGAAAGTCAGGGGGAAACAGAAGGACAATGGACAAATGAGGTGTCACCAGGGTTAGGGTTCAGGGTCCACGTCAGGGTCCATGCTGGTGACCCTGACGTGCCATGGAGAGCGAGCCACACTGGTGACATCAAGACGTGCCATGAAAAGTGAGCTGAGCCCTGGAGACTGCCTGGAGGGAGAGCACCAGCGTTTCAGTCAACCTCCCGGACTTCTGACTTCACGACCCGGCAGCGTGGTCTTTGCACATAGAAGCCCAGTTTGCACTCCACGGGAAAACTATGGATTACTATATATACTGTATATAGTGAAGAAAGGAGGCAGGCGAGGCAACAAGCTGGACGACACAGAAACTTTATTCCTTCTCCAACATATTTTACAGCAAAAGAGAGTCCCGGGTCTCTGTGCAATCCTCTTGTCTCTATTTCCATGCACCGAGACCTGGAACTTCCAACCATAACACATTGTTATTTACACAAAGCACTGTGGGGCACATTAACATGACATAACGCCGCCGCCGCACTCACCTTTATTCTCCCAGCGGCTCCGGCATTTACTCCTCTCCCCGGGGGGCGCATAGTCCTTACTGTCCCGTCTGATACCCCCCGGTGACACCTCCTCTTTCGGTCCCTTGTTCCCTTGGTGGAGAAGTCCAACACCATGTCCCCACACAGCCCCCCCGCCCCCGAACTCCCAGAAAGGGCACTAACCCCCCCCCCATCCTTTGGGCTTGAGCTGGCATAGTAGCTGTAGTGAGGAGTAGAACCGCCTTGCTGGCGGGGTGTACAGGGCGGCACATCAGTCTGTGGAGGGAAAAATGGAGGGGGAGAAAACACATCAGCTTTGCAAGTGCAGGTCCCTGCTGAGGGATCACCACTTTGTAGAGCCACCAATGGTGGGTGTCCGCGCCAGGGAGCTTGGGCCAACGCCACCTGCTCGTCCGCCAACACAAAAGCGGGCTTCAGTCTGTTGATGCAGATGGTCTCCCTACACTCCCCCAAGTGTAACACAAAATGCTTCTCCCCAGGTTCCAACACCTTGAACGGTCCGTCGTACAATGGGCGTAGCGGGGTCCGGTGCGCGTCGTGCCTGACAAAAAAAAAAAACTGGCGTTCTGCAAGCTTTTTGGGATGAAGGTGTGGGGAAAACAATGGTGGGCCGGGCCCGGTATGCTCACAGCCTCTGTACTATGTAAAAATTGCATGGGTGGATCAGCCCGGAAAAACTCACCGGGGATCCGCAGTGGCTGAGAAAAAATGAGATCTGCCGGGAAGGCTGCCAAACCCCCCTTAGGTGCAGAGCGCAACCCTAAAAGAACCCAGGGCAGGCGGTTGACCCAATTTGCGTCCGTGAGCGAAGCTCTGAGCACTGCTTTAAGCGACCTATGAAAACGCTCGCATAACCTGTTAGCCTGGGGGTTGTACGCGGTAGTGCACTTAATTTTGACCCCCAGGCTCTGGGCCATAGTGGACCAGAGTTCTGAAATGAATTGTGGACCCCTGTCAGACATGATGTCCGATGGAGATCCGAAACGTGCAACCCAAGCCGACAAAAAAGCGCGAGCCACTTCTGCAGACGTAGTAGAAGCCAGCGGGACCACTTCAGGCCAGCATGTGATGTGGTCCATGATTGTTAAGAGGTGTGTAAAACCTTGCGACGGTGGGAGGGGTCCCACCAAATCCACGTGGACGTGGTCAAACCTCCTGGCCGGGATTTGGAACAGCTCGAGGGGGGCTCTGGTGTACTTGTGCACTTTGGGCCGCTGGCACGCGCGCAAGCTGCAGCCCAGTCTTTCAAGTCTTTGCGCAAGCACGGACAGAC
This sequence comes from Pholidichthys leucotaenia, assembly GCA_020510985.1. NCBI lineage: Eukaryota > Metazoa > Chordata > Actinopteri > Cichliformes > Pholidichthyidae > Pholidichthys > Pholidichthys leucotaenia. The sequence goes on from CM035848.1 coordinate 208,966,077, forward strand.
AAATTTCGCTCCCACTAGCTTCACCGAAGCGCGCACTCCCGGATGCGAAAGGGAGTGGACCGACTCAAAAATGCAACGGCGCCAAGAGCTCGGAACGTCGCAGAGCAAGGGAGGGCACCCTTCTTGCACCACCCTGCTCTCCAGTCTTAACCCACTTGGTGCAGACTGGAGCGCACAAATGTCCGCGTCCGCGGCAGGGAAATCTATCCCTATGTAGACTGGGGCAATTAACATGCACAACAGGCAGCCATGACATCGAGTTTACTGGCGATGTGCTGAATGTTGGTGGTAAACTCTGAAATTGTGGCCAAATGCCGTTGCTGCCGGGCCGACCACGGTTCCAAAGTCTTGAATATCACGTGCCTCAGTGGCTTATGGTCCACGAATGCAGTGAACTCGTGCCCCTCCAGCCAGAACTGGAAATGGCGCATCGCCAGGTGGAGAACCAGCAATTCTCTATCGAATGTGCTGTACTTGCGTTCGTTGTTGCGCAAAGTCCGGCTAAAAAAATGCAAGCGGCTGCCACGAACCTGAGACGCACTGCTCCACCACTGCCCCTATGGCAATATCGGACACATCCATTGTGAGCGCTATCCGTGCAGATGGATCCGGATGGACTAACAATGCAGCATCCGCAAGCGCTGTTTTGGCATTCATAAAAGCCTGGTCTTGCTTGGGAGTCCAATCGATGTTTTCTGCAGGCTTCTTTTCTTTTTTTTTTTTTTTTTTTTTTTTTTAAACGCAGCCTACAACGGCTGCATCAGCTGGACTGCCTGGGGAAAGAAATGGTTATAAAAATTAACCATTCCCAAAAACTCCTGTAGTGCCCTCACGGTCTGCGGGCGCGGAAAGTCCCAACACAGCGTGCACCTTGTCCGGTAATGGGATCGCGCCCTCCGGTGAAATGCGGTGGCCCAAAAAGTCAATCACTGGCACACCAAACTGGCACTTCGCCAGGTTAACTATCAGCCTGTGCGCTTTCAACCTCTGGCGATGTGCTCCTCCTCAGATGCACTGGCTACCAGAATGTTGTCCAAGTAGAAAAACATGAAGGGCAAATCGCGAAGCACTGCGTCCATCATCCTCTGGAAGGTCTGCGCCGTGCCTTTTAATCTGAATAGCATGCGTAAAAACTTGAAAAGTCCAAAAGGAGTTATTACAGCTGTTTTTGGAACGTCTTCCACGTGCACTGGAACCTGGTGGTAACTGTGGACCAGATCCACTTTGGAAAAAAACACATGCCCCGGCCAGGTGTACGGAAAATCCTGGATGTGTGGAATAGGATAGCGAGGGTGTTCCGTTGCGTTGTTAAAGCATCGAAAATCGCCGTATGGTCGCCACGACCAGTCGACTTTAGGTACCATGTGTAGCAGGGCTGTTGGAGCGTCTGACGATGCCCAACTGTTCTAAGTTTAGCTGGCCAGTTTAGCTGCGTCCAGGCGCTGAGGTCGCACGAATACCGGTGGCCCTTTTGTAGTTATGAAATGTTCAACCCCATGCTTCATTATCATAGCCAAAAACGTCAGGGCCGTGAGTCCTGGGAACTGTGCGAGTAACTGTTGGTACTTACCCCCTGGAGCTATAACGTTACCCAGTGTTGTCGACCCAGTTCCCCAAGCTGTACAGGGAAAAGATGTAAAAGAGATAGCATCCACTAATCTCCTATTAGCAACATCAACTAATAACCCATAAACACATAAAAAATTGGTGCCTAAAATCGGGCCGGAACATGCAGCTATCACAAAGTCCCACTGAAAGTTGCCTCCATGTAAGCATATCGTCAGTGTCCATTTGCCAAATGTCCTGATGGTGGATCCGTTGGTGGCCGTGAACTCGGGACCGCTGCATCCTGCCACCCTGTCTGTGTTGACTGGCAGGATGAGGCTCTTCTGGGAGCCGGAGTCCACCAAAAACCGTCTTCCCAAACGTGTGTCCGTGACAAAGTAGTCTTTCTGTCGCCATCAGTTGCAGCTGCCACCAAATTCCAAAGGTGCCGTCTTCCTGGCTTCTTGAATTGGCATGGTGACAGGCAGTGTTGAGCATTCGAGCTGAAATGGCGATGACAAAAACAGATCGCCCGTTCCTTTGTCTTCTGGTGTCCGTCCTGGCTACCACAAACGGCTCCTTGACCTCGCTGGAGTCCCTCATGGATGCCGGTGCCACTGTCTGCATGCTGGGAGCTCTGGTCGCCAAGATGATGTGGTCCGCTTCCTGCGCCAGGGCGCGGTAGTCCTTAGCAATCAGCCATAACAAGTTGGCCAGGATCGCCCTCGCTGTAGCCGGTACATTCCTGAGGAACAAGTGGGCGAACAGGAAAGATTAGTCGTCCTTCCCCCTCAGCGCCAACATGCTCTCTATAAGCTCCACTGCTGACTTGTCCCCTAATTCCGAGCGCGTTAGGAGCCTCTCTGCCCTCTCACTGTCAGAAAGGGTACAGCGCTGGAGAAGCATCCACTTGAGCGCTTCTTATTTTCCTTGGGCCGGCGGCTCCTGGAGCAGGCTCATCACCTGTTGTGTGGTGTGTGCATCCAGCACAGCGACAACGTAGTAATATCTGGTATTGTCCATTGTTATCCTGCGGAGCGCGAACTGGGCTTCTATGGTCAAGAACCACACAGTCGGGTTGTGAAGCCAGAAGTCTGGGAGCTCAACTGAGACCATGCACGCGGTGCTGGTGCTCTCCCTCCAGGCAGAGCCGCTGTAGCCGGTAGGTTCCTGAGGAACAAGTGGGCGAACAGGAAAGATTCATCGTCCTTCCCCCTCAGCACCAACATGCTCTCCATAAGCTCCACTGCTGACTTGTTCCCCAACTCCGAACGCGTTAGGAGCCTCTCTGCCCTCTCACTGTCAGAAAGGGTATAGCGCTGGAGAAGCATCTTCTTGAGCGCTTCATATTTTCCTTGGGCTGGCGGCTCCTGGGGCAGGCTCGTCACCTGTTGTGTGGTGCACGCAACCAGCGCAGCAACCATGTAGTAATATCTGGTATCATCCGTTGTTATCCCGCAGAGTGCGAACTGGGCTTCTATGTGCAAGAATCACGCGGTTGGGTTGTGAAGCCAGAAGTTTGGGAGCTTGACTGAGACCATGCACATGGTGCTGGTGCTTTCCCTCCATGCAGTCTCCGGGGCAGTGCTCGGCTTGCTTTTCATGGCACGTTTCAGGTCACCAATGTGGAGAAAGGAGGCAGGTGAGGCAACAAGCTGGATGACACAGAAACTTTATTCCTTCTCCAACATAATTTATAGCAAAAGAGAGTCCTGGGTCTCTTTGCATTCCTCTTTTATCTCTTTATTCCCATGCGTCGAGACCCGGAACATAACACTAACACCATAACTGTGGTGATCCAAGCGCCGAGCTATTCCGCGCTCGAGTCACTCAGTATTCTCACTTTTTTCCCCTTATAATTCCTGCCCTGTTATTATTGGGTTCCCCGGGGCTTTCACTGTGACAGCGCTGCAGCCGGACTTCCGGCTGTCAGGTCGAGCCGGCACTGTCACAGCTGATCTTGATTTGGGTGATTACGTTTTCTCCTCTCCTGTTTGGTTCGTTGCTTTTTGTCTTTAGTATTTAAGGGAGCAGCTGAGGCTCACTCCTCGCTGTGACCAACATCAACCTTAGGCTGGACTCCCTACATCCAGCTCCAGTCCTGTTTCAGCGTGAGGTTCTGTCCCCGCTACTTCATTGTGTAAGTGTTTATTCTACAGCGTCAGGTTTCGCCCTTGCTACCCTCTTGTATTGGTGTTTGTGCTCTTTATTTGTGTTTCAAGTTTAGTGTATGTGTTTTGTCCCACATGGCTCTTCATTTCGTGTTTTCTGTAAATAAACAAACTGTCAGCATTTGGCGCCTCATTTATGCCCTGAAAAGGGCAATTATGATAGTAGGTCGCAGCTAAGCAAGGTGCCAGCCGCAATGATTTTGTTTTTTGGGTTTGATTTTCCTTTTTCCGGATGCCAGCTTTGTTCAGAGGTATGGCGTCTTCAAGGACCGGGTATCCTATGAGCCTGGGTTTTGAGCATGTCCAGGCTCTGATGGAGATCGACGGCCTTCTCGCCAACACACGCTCATATGCAACTCCCAAAAAGGCATTCTGGTACCTGGACCTCGTGGAGGCTACTGCAAAATGTCATCCTTGCCCTGCCGAGCACGCTGAGGGCAGGGAGAGGATGGCTGAACTGGCGGCACTTCAGCAGCAGTATCGTGGGCTGGTGAAGAGTTCCAGTCAGGGCCTGAAGATGGAGCAAACGGCGAGGCACTCCCGCTCCTTGCCCCAGGATTGGGTTCCTACTTCGCGTCCAGCCCCTGATTCTGCTTCACCGAAGAGCCGTCTTCCAAGACAGCAGAGGAAGAGGGCAGCTGGGGTCCCCAGCAAAGATGAGCAGTGGGAAGCTGAGCTCATCAGGGGCCATGTGGCTGAAGCACGCTCTTCCGTCCATCCCAGTAGGATCCTAAAGAATGTTGTGGCAGCTGTGAGACTGGTGGAAGCTAATCCTGGACTAATTAATTATCCTGAGTACGCCGAGCTGCTGGTCTCAGTTTCAGCTCAGCAGTGGCAGTTCCCTGATCTGAATTTAGACTCGCCTCCAGCCAGAAGACATCACCGCCCTGCCCATGATCCATCTCCTCCCTGGAACACGGTCGTTCCGAAGGGGAGAGAGCCTCCTGACCGGGCCGATCCTCCGTGAGATTCCCGTCCGGATCCTGTCCCGGGCCACCTAAGGAACTCTGCCTCCCAGCCAGGTTTTTTTTTCCCCACACTACGTCGGAAGGTGAAGATAGAAGCCTCAGCCTCCGGGTCATCTTTTCCCACTGTTCCGTCAGCTCGCCTTCCCCGGACTGCCTTGGCTGCTCCTCCCTCCTCCTCGGCATTCTCCTCAGCTGCTGTAAGCCCTGTGGTTCCTTATCTGGCCCCGCCCATCACTGATCCTCTGGGGGAGGCACCTCCTTGTCTTCCTGAGGGACCCTCCATCACCATCCCTATGGGAGAGGGAAGAATCAAGCCCGCTGCAGCAGTCACCATCGTCCCCCGGGAAAGCAGGCAAGCGTTTTCTCATTCTAAATCTCAGTTTGATGAATTACCTCGTCTGATTCCTGGGGTGGAGCTCAGGATTCACAGTCCACTGAGCTCCCACCACCTGCTGCAGCCATTGCAATTGTATCTGCTACCTCTGTGTTTCCTCCCTTTCTCCCCAAGCGTCCCCCGGTGCCAGGAGTAGACCGCCGGACAGAGCAGGAGCCTGCGGCCCTGGAGAACCTGGTTCCAGCCCCGCAGCCACGTCACTGGCAGAGGAGGAGGGCTGACTGTCATATGGAGCCTGTGCCGAAGACAAAGCGTCCCCGGGTCTCTGTGGAGCAGCAGTCAGTCCCAGCAGGCACTGGATCCCCTGCCACCACGCCGAGTGGGCCATCGGCGTGGGTTTCAGTGCCAGGGGGTTCTCGGACTGTGGAGACCATTATGCCGGCTGTGGAGGTCCACTGCAGCCAAGTGGGAACCGGGAATGGACCCTCCTGATCATTGAGCCTGGATCATCGGAGTCCTGGACGGCGGTAGAGCTTGAGATCAGGCAAGTGCTCTATTTTGTCTTCTTATTTTCTGTATTGGAGCATTCTTGCCTGTCTCTTGGGGAGGAGAGCCGGGTGCAGCAGGCCACTGTATCCGAGCTCGTCTTGTCGGGCTCTGCCTCTGCCGGTGACCCTGATCCCTGTTCTCCCTCTCTTTGAGCCTTCTTTCAGGGTCACCGGAGATGAGTCAGCTCCGCCCGATATCTTCAAGGCTCTGGGTTCACTTCTGGAGGTCATCCCAGGTGCTACATCGACCCAATCGGGGTCCGCCGTGGGTGCTGCGCTGGCCCGGTTGGGGTTTACCATGGGTGCTGTGCTAGCCCGGTTCGAGGTCGGTGAGGGAACTGCAGATCCCCCACTGCTAGACACCAGACTGGTTCTCTTTACCCCTCCCGCCCCATTCTCCACCACCGGACACCGCTGGGGTCCATCTCTTACAGTTTGGCTCCCTTTTTTTTAAACTTTCGGTGGGGAAGCCGTCTCCGAGCTCATCCCTCTGGCCCGGGTGGTCAAAGGACTTTGGGCGGCCGCCTGAAGAACTGATGCGCTGGTTCTGCAACTTGGGTCGGCTGCCGGAAGGACCGTTTCGCTGGTGCTGGGACTTGGTTCGGCCACCTGAGGAACTGTTTTGTCGGTTCTGGGACCGGAGTAGGCCACCAGAACCTTTTTCTTTAACGTGGGGTCTGGATACCGGTAGGCCACCTGAACTGCCCTTTTTTTTTTTCCTCTCCTCCTCCCGGTATTCCCTATATTGGTTCATTCGTGTGTTTTTTTTTCTCTCCTTCCTCTTGGATATTGTTAAAATGACGTGTTTTTTTTTCTTTTTCATTTTTCTCCTTGCCTGGATATCTGAATTGAAGTGTACATATATATTTTTGTTTTCACTTTCTCTGGACTTGAACATTTCTGTATTTTTTGGGTATTCTTAGACTCTAATTTACTTGAACATTTCTGTTGAGGAAGGTCTCATTTCATGTTGGGGTTGGTATTTTGCCACTTTTCTTTTGTGTTTGTAACGTGAGTATTAGCCGTGGTATTTTGTGCTTGAGCCTTTGTCGTTTATCATTTGATCTTTGTGGGGGGGGGGGGGGTTCTGTATTTTGCTGTTAGTCATTTTTGTGTCTGTTGTTGTCTTTCGGGTTTCTCTCTCTCCTAGCCCGTTTCCCCCTCCGCCCACCCGAGGTTTGTCTTGATAGCTTTCTGGTTGGGGGGGGGGGGGTGCTTCCTGGATATCACAGTGGACGCCTGGAATGCGTCCCTTGAACGGGGGGTACTGTGGTGATCCAAGCGCTGAGCTATTCCGCGCTCGAGTCACTCAGTATTCTCACTTTTTTCCCTTATAATTCCTGCCCTGTTATTGGGTTCCCCGGGGCTTATACTGTGAAGGCACTGCGGCCGGACTTCCGGCTGTCAGGTCAAGCCAGCACTGTCACAGCTGATCTTGATTTTGGTGATTACGTTTTCTCCTCTCCCGTTTGGTTCATTGCTTTTTGTCTTTAGTATTTAAGGGAGCAGCTGAGGCTCACTCCTTGCTGTGGCCTACGTCAGTCTTAGGCTGGAGTCCCTACGTCCGGCTCCTGTCCTGTTTCAGTGTGAGGTTCCGTCCCCGCTACTTCATTGTGTAAGTGTTTATTCGACAGTGTCAGGTTCCGCTCTCACTACCCTCTTGTATTGGTGTTTGTGCTCTTTATTTGTGTTCCAAGTTTAGTGTATGTGTTTTGCCCCACGTGGCTCTTTATTTTGCGTTTTCTGTAAATAAACAAACTCTCTGTTGGCATCTGGCACCTCATTTATGCCCTGAAAAGGGCAATTATGGCAATAACACATTGTTATTTGCACAAAGCACTGCGTGGCACATCAACATGACATAACACCGGCGCCGCATTCACACCTTTATTCTCCCAGCGGCTCCGGCATTTACTCCTCTCCCCAGGGGACCCATAGTCCTTACTGTCCCATCTGACATCCCCCGGTGACACCTCCTCTTTCAGTCCCTTGCTCCCTAGGTGGAGAAGTCCAACACCATGCCCCCACAATATATATTTTGTGGAGAGAGGAATAATCAGGCCAAGCATTCAAAGCAGACGAACTTTATTCACTGTCTCACATCTCTCAGAATCAGAAAGCATTGACCTCATGCTGCAGGGCCTCTCCTTTATATTACAACCTCACACCCCCTGCTGCCTGAGGTCTTGCATCATAATTCATTCTCGCATCACAATTCCTATTGTCCCCCAGCCGCTTAATCCCCATGCTCTTCCGGCAGAGGAATTTACTGCATCTCTCTTCCTTCCAGTCTGAGATGAATACCACAGCATGGGTCCCCCATAATATAATATACACTACCGTTCAAAAGTTTGGGGTCACTTAGAAATTTCCTTATTTTTGAAAGAAAAGCACTGTTTTTTTCAATGAAGATAACTTTAAACTAATCAGAAATACACTAATATCCATTGCTAATGTGGTAAATGACTATTCTCGCTGCACATGTCTGGTTTTTGGTGCAATATCTACATAGGTGTATAGAGGCCCATTTCCAGCAACTATCACTCCACTGTTCTAACTAACTAACTAACTAACCTGCACTTATATAGCGCTTTTCTAGTCACAAAGACCACTCAAAGCGCTTTAATGGTAAAGCGTTCTAATGGTACAATGTGTTTGCTCATTGTGTCAGAAGGCTAATGGATGATTAGAAAACCCTTGTGCAATCATGTTAGCACAGCTGAAAACAGTTTAGCTGGTTAGAGAAGCTATAAAACTGACCTTCCTTTGAGCAGGTTGAGTATCTGGAAAAAATTATTATTTCAAATACAAATCATTATTTCTAACCTCGTCAATGTCTTGACTATATTTTCTATTCATTTTACAACTCATGGTGGTAAATAAGTGTGACTTTTCATGGAAAACACAAAATAATTGTCTGTGTGACCCCAAACTTTTGAACGGTAGTGTATATATATATATTTTTAAGTTCTCCCTTCTCCTCATTTCTCTTTTGTCCGTGCATGTTGGAAATGAGTTTCAGTCTAAAAAAATCTGCTTCCACCTGCATTTCAGTCAACATTTACCAAAGGAGCTTAATTTAGGCCGACTTAGGCGAACTCTGTATAACTTAGCCCAGCGCTCTGGAACTTTTACAAACTGAGCACAACTTTCACAGTTTATTTCCAAACATCGGCAAATTTTCAGCATGCTGAAAATTTTCAAGGAATACAACTTTGGCCAACGTTTTCCAACAAACACCAACTATCATTAACTTTTATCAACTTTTGCCAGCAGAGCCAGACATTTGCCAAAATGTCAGTAAAAGCTGGTCCAAACGTTGTAGTGTGAATCCACCCAAAAAAGCAGGTCCATAATGGCAGGAAGCCTCCACAAACACTGATCTTTATACAAGTGTCGCCTGACGCTGATGTCACCTGATCTGCACTGAGTATTTTTTTGCTTAAGTTAACCTAAGTTGGCAACAGCTACACATACACTAGCCTTCTTCTTCTTCTAGCTTTATTCCCACGTTCTGGTGGGGTCGCATATCCATAGGTTGGAGCTGAGTTTTACACCGGATGCTCTTCCTGACACAACCGTGCCCATTTTTATCTGGGCTTAGGACTGACACAGGGAGTACACTGGCTTGTGCACCCCCTGTGGCTGGGTAACCAACATTTCCCTCCTCCATTCCATTTTGCTGAGCACTAAGCTTGACAGCAGCAAGTTCCATTTTTATGGTCTCTGGCATGACCCGGCCGGGATTTGAACCCCGGCCTCCTGGTTGTGGGACGGATGCTCTACACATACACTAGTCTAAGTTGGCAAAAGTTTGCCAACGCTGAATGCAACACAAAATTCGTGAAAGTTTGTAAAAGTTTTAAAAGTTCATAAAAGTTGGTGTGTGCTGGATTAAAAAAAAAAACCTGCTCAGAAATGGAATTTCACCATTTGGACTAATTTCTCCGATTTTTCAAAACGTCTAAAAGTCGGTCCAAGCGCTATAGTGTGAACCCAGCTTTAAGTAATTGATTTTAATTCTAATCATTTTGCTAAACAGAGAATATAAACCTTGTCTTACAAAGAATGTGTAAACATTTTTTCAACTTAAGAATATGCACTGTCCAGATTTTTGCAAAAAAAAAAAAAAAAAAATGTCTAGGGCTGGCCATTTTTTTAATTCATGTAATTATTTTGTAAACCTTTTCAAACTGCGATCTGAAACCTCTTCATTCTTACCTGAGCATAATTAACATCCTAAATTGTCTCCTGTTTCTTTAGGTCCTGCAACATCAAAATTATGAACTCCATTAAAGCCGTAGGTAACCCTGACATCTGATGGACATGCTGAGTGTGCACACTGCACTGGATTCATAGTTACATCTTTTTGCATATGTGAATTTTTATTTCTGTTAAAGACCTATCACTGTGCATTTATTAAACTTTGTTATATTTTTGTGAATTCACAAAAGCACCCATTCATCGCGTACTCTACTGTACTTGTTGACTCTGTTTGCATTGTTTTTAGACATAAGAAATGTATATTTTCATGCTGGGTTTGATATTTTGAGTCTTATATAAAAATGAATTACCTGTTCACCTGTGTAACATTCATTACATCTTAATAACTGTACTAACATGTCTCAAAGTTTAAATATCACAATTCATAATTTAATTCAAAGAACCAATTTCTTATCAAAATTTAAAGCTAAAAAGGCTTGAAATAACTTGATGGTGAACGTCAAAACAACAATATATAATTCTGTACTGAAAACATCATGTTAAATAATGCATTTATTGCCATAAAGTGGGGAGAAAGTGGAGCCTCCATTTTTGCTAAGTGATCCACATGATAAAGAAGAAGCCAAATTTATTATCATTCAATCCATACAGCCAATCATGTTCATCATCATCATCATCATCATAGCAGTCTGTCGTGGGCGACAATGACTGTTTCATTTAGGTCTGATCAGATTCCTCCACACAGCTCTGCCCTTAGGAGTTCCTGGCAACAGAAGGCTATGTCCAATTTCTCCAAGTTTCCTTTTACAGTGTCTTTAAATCTGAGCCTTGGTCTACCCTGATTGCGTTTGCCCTCGCATAACTGTGAGTAGAGTAACTGCCGAGGGAGACGCTGGTGGTCCATCCTCTCAACATGTCCGAGCCATCTCAGGTTCATCTGTATTACCATGTCCTCCATTAATGGTAGACCAGCTTGTTTCAACACTTCTATGTTGGTTATCTTGTCTTTCCATGAGATGTTCATTATGGCTTGAAGGTGTCTCATCATGTACGCGTGGAGTTTCTTCACCTGCACTCTGTAGACGGTCCAAGTAGCACCATACAATAGAGTAGCCAGTACTGTCGCTCTGTACACTTTGCATTTCACACGGATAGACACGTCGATTGTTCCACAGTCTCTCCCTCAAGTTTCCAAACACAGCGCTCGCTCTTCCCATTCTGAGAGATAGTTCATCCTCCAGCCTAGCATTCTCTGAATCAGTACTCCCTAGGTATTTGAAAGTCTTGCACTTGACTAGTGGCTCTGTACCAATGCTGATCTCTTCTGGTAGTGATGTTGATAATTGGAATTTTGGTGGTTGATAAAGGCACTCTGTCTTCTTGATGTTGATTTTGAGGCTGAATTGGCTAGCTGCTCTTGCAAATTTCTCCACTAAAGATTGCATATCTTCCACGCTGTGTGCAACTAGAGCACTGTCGTCGGCAAAGAGCATTTCTTTTACCAGCTTTATCGATGTCTTACTCTTGGCTTTAAACTGTGCCACATTGAACAAGTCTGCTTCTTTCCTTGTTTGAATGTATACTCCTTCTGAAGTGTCTTTGAAGGCCACCTCAAGTATGGCTGCCAGATATAGCGAGAAGAGTGTAGGTGCCAGCACACACCCTTGTTTCAACCCGTTGCTTACTGAGAAGTCTTTAGATACTGAACCACTCATTGCCACGTTTGCTTGCATACCTGTATGGAGTGCCTCGATCAGGCTGACAAACTTCTCTGTACAACCATATTTCTTGAGTACCTGCCAAAGTCCTTGTCGCAAAACAGTATCGAAGGCTTTACTGAAGTCTATGAAGACTACATAAAGCGGCATGTTCTGTTCGATACACTTTTCTTGAACCCGTTTCAAGCAGAAAATCATGTCCATTGTGCTTCTTCCACTTCTAAAGCCACACTGGGTTTCCGGTAGTACATTCTGAGAGATGTGTTCACTGAGTCTGTTAAGTAGTACACATGAGAGAATCTTACCAACAGTGGCTAGTAGTGATATACCTCGGTAATTTCCACAATCCTTCCTGTCACCTTTCTTGAACAAAGGCACAATACTTGCATCCTTCCAGTCTTGAGGTACTTTCTGGGCATCCCATATCTCTTGGATGAGCTTGTGCCGGCAGTTGGTCAGCTGAACACCACCAAATTTCCACACTTCTGCTGGAAATCCATCCCTTCCTGGAGCTTTACCATCCTGTGTTGTCCTGATAGCTGCCATTAGTTCATCAAAATTTGGTGGTTCATCCAGACTTGATACAGCTGGATACAGCTGGTCGCTGCACTAGAGCTTCTTTAGCCTCTTCAGTGAGATCTCCAGGATTGTTTAGTAGTTGGTCAAAGTGATCTGCAAATCTGTCCAGGATCTTGTCTTCCTCCTGCAAAACCATTTCATCATCCATAGCCTTTAGTTGGATCAATTCTCTTGGTTTAGGGCCGTAGATTTCTCTCAAACCTGTGAAGAATGTTTTCATGTCCTTCCTGTCTGCTGCAGTTTGAAGTTTCTCCGCTTTTTCATCCCACCAGTTGGACTTCATCTCTCTGGTGTACTTCTGTAGCTCACTCTGAGCCTTTGAGTATTTCTTCTTCTTCGACCTTGTGTTACACTGTAGGTTTTCCTGCCTAGCTGTATTCCTCGCTTCTAGTAGTTTCTTCAGGTGTTCATCATGCTCATCAAACCAATCTTGATGTTTCCTCTCAGGGCAGCCTAATACATCACTCGCAGTCTGATACACCGTATCCTTCAGTGTTGCCCATTTCTCTTCTATGTCATTCTCTGAGTTGTTGTCCCAGTCTTTCAAGTTTTCATCCATTTCCTGTGTTAGTTCTTCCTGCTTCTTTTGGCCTTTCAGTGCACTAGTGTTTAGCTTCCATGGTGGCTTCGCACCCGTCCTGCAGTGCTGTTTTCGTCTGCAAATCCTGAATCTAGATCTCTGCATAACATGATCAGTGCCACAGTCCGCGCCTCTCATTGCTCTGGTGTCCAATACATCCCTTCTGTCTCTCTGCCTGACTATGATGTAGTCTAATAAGTGCCAGTGCTTGGATCTTGGGTGCATCCATGTCTTCTTGTGTGTGTCCTTGTGCTTAAATAGAGTGTTGGTTATCACAAGGTTGTACTCTGAACATAGTGCAAGTAGAAGTTCTCCATTAGCATTGCACTTGCCTACTCCATGACTGCCTAGCACTCCTTTCCATTTCTCGGTGTCCGAACCAACTCTGGCATTAAAATCTCCGAGTATCAGCCTGTCATCAGTCGGTACACGCCCGATAGTCTCACGTAAATCACTGTAGAACTCTTCCTTCACCTCCTCTGTGTTGGTCATTGTTGGGGCATATACACTGATGAATGTGGCATACATCTTCCGCTGTAGTGGGAGTCTCAGTCATTATCCTGTCGTTGATTGGCACCGGTTCCTCATCAAGCATTGCTGCCATCTCCTTTCTAACTGCAAAGCCCACTCCTGCTTCTCTCCTTTCTTGAGTTGATCTCCCACTCCAAAAGAAAATGTACCCATGGTCTTCCAAGCTGTCATATCCAGGCAATCTTGTTTCACTAAGTGCAGCTATGTCTACATTGTACCTGTTCATTTCCAGGGCCACAAGTGCGGTCTGTCTTTCTGGGCACTGTGATGTTGTTCTGTCCAACAGAGTGCATACATTCCATTCTGCTACACACAAGGTTGCTGTTTTCCTCTTCTTTTGTCTTCCTGCTCCTAGCTTACTTTTCGCTGCCTGTCGGAGTGTGAACAGATCAGCGCAGACTTTGTAAGCCCGGGCGGCGTCCGAGCTGGTATGAGTTGCTTTCTGACTGACCATTTCATGAAACTGCTTGCAAAGTATTTGAGTGCTGCTAGCTTTTGCTGGACTAGATAGATAGATAGACAGATACTTTATTTCGAACAAAAAAGTATAACAAAAACAAAACAAATGACAAATGCAATAAAGTAACAGTATACAGTGTTCGAAAGGGAGAAGGAAGAAGTGAACACTTATTAATTCCATCTCCTCTTTTCCATAAATACATTCATGTGAATTATATACAAATTACCACATTTAAGACCCCAAGTAAACAATTAACTGTATTTTGTATGTATCAACATTAACACCCATCCATCAAAACCAGCCTCAAACAACACAGATATACACAGTGCTGTCCCACCCACCATTCCATAGTGTCCCAGAGTGAGCATAGTGAATCGTACATATAAATACTACCCTTCTAACATATATCCTTTCAGCAAATAATGTTTGTACCTCTTTTTGAATTGATTTCTGTTTGTACATAGTTTCAGTTCCGGCTCCAGACTGTTCCACAAATCCACCCCACAGACAGATATGCACATACTTTTCTTGGTTGTTCGTATCTTGGGTTTTGTAAAGTTTAAGTCTCCTCTCAAATTATGATCATTGTCTCTTTTTTTAAATATTTTTTGTATATTAGTTGGGAGTTGATTATTAATTGCCCTGTACATGACTTTTGCTGTCTTAAATTTAACTAAATCGATGAACTTTATGACATGTGACTTTAAAAACAACGAATTGGTATGGTCTCTATATCCTACATTATTTATTATCCTTATAGCTCTTTTTTGTAATGTGCATATTGACTGTAGGTTGGTCTTGTAGGTGTTTCCCCAGACTTCTACACAGTAATTCAATTCAACTTTATTTATATAGCGCCATTTCACAACAACAGTCATCTCATAGCACTATCAACTGAAGGGGGAACCCCCACAGTTGCAGAAAGACCCCAGCAATCAGGCGATCCCCTGTGAGCAAGCACATGGCGACGGTGGAGAGGAAAAACTCCCTTTTAACAGGAAGAAACCTCCAGCAGAACCAGGCTCAGGGAGGGGCAGTCATCTGCTGCGACTGGCTGGGGGGTGAGGGGATAGAGAAGAAGAAAAGAACAGACATGTAGAGAGCAAACAGCACGATGGGGACTCACTCTATGGGAGAGAACAAACAAATGTTAATGACCAGCAAAAAAAATATTTCAATGACAGTGAGAAAAGGAGTGAGGCCCAGTGCATTACTGGAGGTCCCCCGGCTGACTAAACCTATTAGCAGCATAACTAAGGGAGGGTTCAGAAACACATGATCCCTCCCCAATTGTAGGCTATATCAAAAAGGTAGGTTTTAGCCCTATTCTTAAAAACAGAGATCGAGTCTGACTCCCAAATCCAGATTGGCAGCTGATTCCACAGGAGAGGAGCTTGATAACTGAAGGCTCTGCCTCCCATTGTACTTTTGGAGATAGTAGCTTATCTTAACAGTAGTTAAGATAAGGTAGAAACAGTGAATTGTACAGTAAGACCAATGATTTATAGTCCAAGATGTGTCTCGTCTTCCCCAGTATGCCTATACATTTTGCCAACTTGGCCCGGATGTGACTGATGTGAGGTTTCCAGCAGATTTTATTGTCTAGCGTCACCCCCAGAAACTTATTTTCCTGTACTGTTTCTATTCTGCTATCATCTATCGTTACCATTATTTCATGATTTATTTTATAATTTCCAAACAACATAATCTTTGGGTTTTTTAGATTTAGAGATGATTTATTTTTGTTGAACCACTGCGTTAACTTTTTCATTTCAGTTGTGACCACCTCTAAAACCTGCTGCAAATTCTCACCAGTGCAAAGGATATTTGTGTCATCCGCAAACAAAATAAATTTCAGAATTTTTGATACTTGGCATATGTCATTTATGTGACATGTGTGACACATAAATGTGAGTTTGGGTCCCAAAACTGACCCCTGGGGCACACCACAAGTGATGTCCATGAAGGGTGATTTGTGCTCACCAATTTGTACAAATTGTTGTCTGTTACTTAAATAACTTTCCACCCAACTCAGTCCGACCCCTCTTATCCCATACCTTTCCAGTTTCCTTAGTAGTATTCTGTGGTCAATGGTGTCAAAAGCTTTCTTTAAATCTATAAATACTCCTACAGCAAACTTTTTTTTTTTTTTTTTTTTTTTTTTATCTATACAACTAGTAATTTCTTCTATAAGTTCGATCAGTGCCAAAGATGTAGATTTATCTGCTCTAAAACCATACTGGCCGTCTGTAAGGAGGTTGTTTTTCAATGAAATCATCCAGTCTCTTAGTGAAGATTTTTTCAAGTATTTTGGAGAATTGTGAGTAAAGAGACTGGCCTGTAATTTGTGAAACAATGACTGTCTCCTGTTTTGTATAGAGGTATTACTTTTGCCATTTTCATTTTGTTTGGAAATTTACCAGTTTGAAATGACAGGTTACAGATGTGGGTGAGTGGCTTAACAATTCCTTCAATTACTTTTTTCACTATTGTCATGTCAATTTCATTCCAGTCCATTGATTTTTTGTTCTTAAATTTACTCACAGTCTCGATAATTTCCTTTTCAGTAACTGCACCCAAAAAGATTGTGTTTGGATTTCCATCTTCTATTTCATTTACAGAACCACTGTTTGTTTCTGATGTCACTATTGATTTTGCTAATTCAGGACCAACATTAACAAAAAATTTATTGAAACCACTGACCACATCCTCCATATTATTTATCAAATTACCATTTTCAATAAAATGTTCTGGATAATTAGCATTCTTAGGTCGATTACTAATAATCCCATTGAGTACTTGCCATATTCCTCTTAAGTTATTTTTATTATCCTCTAATATTCTGTTGTAATACTCTTACAGGTCCTCATTATATTAGGAAGCTTATTTTTATATCTTTTATATTTGATCTCAGCCTCCACTGTTCTGCACTTAATGAATTGTTTATATAATGTATTCTTCTTTTTACATGCATTTATTAACCCCTTGGTGACCCAAGGAATAATTTTCTTTTGTTGTCTGTCACTGTATTGTTTTATAGGACAGTTTTTATTGTACAATGATTGAAATATTTATAAAAAATTATCATATGCTTTATTTATATCATTTTCATCATAAACTATCTTCCAATCTTGTATTAATAATTCCTTTGTCAGAAAATACATACATTCTTCAGTTCTTATTCTTTTATATTTAATATTTTTGGTATACTTTTTCTTCCTATAATCACACTGATAGACAACAAAAATCGGCAGGTGGTCACTGATATCATTCAATAAAAGCCCACTCATGATATTATTTTCCATAATGTTTGTGAATATGTTATCTATTAGTGTGGCACTGTGTGACGTGATTCTGCTAGGTCCGGTAATTGTTGGATGTAAGCCCATACTGTACACTGTGTTGATAAATTCTTCTGTCAAACTATGTTGTTTTGAATTCATCAGATCTATATTGAAATCCCCACAGATGAACATAACTTTATGAGTTAGTTTTGCATACATTTTTTCCATCCAGTCCTTAAATAAGTCAATGTTTGATCCAGGTGTTCTATATACACAGCTCACTACTATATTCTTCACATTGTCCAGACAGATTTCTATTGTAATACATTCAAATAAATCATCCACAGTTACTGACAGATTTTTAACAACCTTGTATTTCAAGCTCTTGTCAACATAAATTGCAACTCCTCCTCCTTTTTTCACTTTTCTATTTATATAATTTAATTCATAGCCATCCATGGTAAAATCCACTCCTTTCTCTTCACTGAGCCACGTCTCTGATATTGCCACAATATTGAATGGCTCTTTAAACTGATGTAAATAATCTTTAATGTTATTAAAGTTGGCATAGAGACTTCTGCTGTTGAAGTGGATCATAGAAATATTGAAATCAGATGTGACCAGTGTTAAACTGTTCATCCGTGTAGTAACTACAGTCATTATTGATGGAGCTAAATAAATTATTATCAGGGTCTATGTTATATTCTACGTCCTGTGGGTTGTGATCTGTATATTCAAAAACTTCCAGTTCCTGTTGTTCCTGTTTGTTGATCTTTTGTTTCATGTTGTTAAATGTCTTGTAGCAGATGAGTATATCCCTTCAGTGTCCTACAATTGTCTGTTGTTGCTGTCGACTCCAGTTCATAACATTCATTGATATTTGTCCAGTTCCATAATATTATGGATGTTAATGACCTTGGCTTCTTCAGGTGATCCATTTAATTTGATGTATATTTTACAGTTTGATGTCCAGGTGTTTTGAATCTTTTTCTGCTTTCTCAGGTATCTTGCTTTTCTGGCTATTTCTGCGTTCTCTTTTGTGAGGTGCTCGTTTATGTAAATGTTCGTTCCTTTCAGTTTCCTACCTTGTTTTAACAGCGCAGTCTTGTGTTTTCTGTTGACAAACCTCATAATTTGAGGTTTTTTGGGGAACAGATCGTCACTTCCTTGTGGTAACGTATCGTCACTTCCTGTTTTGCTGTCTGCCTGTGTGGTTTGCTCTCCAGCTCTCGAGCCACTAGCTATGGCTACTAGCTCTCTTTCCTCTCCTCCTCTGGTGTGCTCTCTCTGTCAGATGTTTAGCTACACCTCTGCCTCTTTTAGTGATAACGGTAAATGTAATAAATGTTGTCTTTTTGAGGCGCTCGAGGCGAGGTTGTCTGATTTGGAATCCCGGCTCCGCTGCATTGAAACACCGTCTGCGCCAGTTAATCTCGACGGACGCCCATTAGCTGCAGCGGAGCTAGCTAGCTTAGGTCCCACTGTCAGCGGTCCCTCGGCTCTCCTCAGCAGCGAGGAGACTGGGTGGGTGACGGTGAGAAGGAAGCCTAGTCGCAAAGCCCCGGTTCACCACCAACCTGTTCACGTTTCTAATCGTTTTTCCCCGCTCAGCGACACACCCGCTGAGGAAAAAACTCTGATCATTGGCGACTCTGTAGTCAGAAACGTGAACCTAGAGACTCCAGCGGCCATAGTCACATGTATTCCTGGGGCCAGAGCAGGCGACATCGAGTCAAATTTGAAAATGCTGGCTAAAAGTAACTGTAAATATTCCACAATTGTTATTCACGCCGGCATTAATGACATCCGTCTCCGGCAGTCGGAAGTCACGAAACTTAATGTAGAATCGGTGTGTGACTTTGCAAAAACGATGTCTGCCACTGTAGTATTCTCTGGGCCCCTCCCCAATCTGACCAGTGATGACATGTTTAGTCGCTCGTCATCCTTGAACCGCTGGCTGTCTGTGTGGTGTCCTAAAAATGACGTGGGCTACATTGACAATTGGAGCTCTTTTTGGGGAAAACCTGGTCTTATGAGACGAGACAGCATTCATCCCACTTTGGATGGTGCTTCTCATTTATCTAACAATCTGGCATCTTTTTTATCCAAATTTCCAAAACCGTGACTACTCAGAGTTGGGACCAGGAAGCAGAGTCACAGTCTTACACGCCTCTCTGCAGCTCCTCTTCATCCGCCACCCCTCAGCTTAGCCCCTGACTTCCCCATCAGAGAATCGTTGTCTGCTCCCTCCAAAGTAAATAAAAATATAATGTATAAGCATCCCAAAGTGATAAAGCAAAATATTGGTAAAACTCAAATTAAACATAAAGCCTCTAAATTGAATGATTTGGCCTCTGTTCCTCCTCATAATTTAAAAATTAAATGTGGTTTATTAAATATTAGGTCTCTAACTCCCAAGTCTCTGTTAGTCCATGATCTGTTAATTGATCATCAGATTGATTTAATTTCCCTTACAGAGACTTGGTTAGGGCAAGAGGATTATGTTGGTTTAAATGAATCAACTCCCTCTGGTTATTTAAACTGTCAAAATCCCAGAAGTTCTGGTCGTGGAGGAGGAGTAGCATCAATTTACCATTCCAAATTACTAGTTAATGTAAAGCAAAAAACATGTTATAATTCCTTTGAGGGCCTGGTCCTCAGTATTGGGCACTTTAGCAATTCCAGGTTAAACCCAATTTTATTTGCCATAGTTTATCGTCCCCCATCAACCTATTCAGAATTTTTATCCGAATTTCCTGATTTCTTAGCTGATTTAGTGCTGAAATCTGATAGAATAATTATAGTAGGGGACTTTAATATACATGTGGATGTAGATAGTGACTGCCTTAATGTGGCTTTTAATTCAATATTAGACTCGATTGGGTTTTCTCAGAAAGTAGGAAATTCTACTCATTACCTCCACCATACATTGGACCTTGTTCTGACATATGGCATAGAAATAGAAAATCTTGTAGTGTCTCCTCATAACCCTGTACTGTCAGACCATTGTCTGTTAACCTTTGATTTTACTATTTCTGACTATTTGGCTCCTAAAGAAAAATATTATCACAGTAGATGCCTCTCAGATGATGCTGTTTCCAAATTTATGCAGATTGTTTCCTCTATGCCATGTGTCAACACAACGGAAATAAGCTATAGACAGCTTGCTCCTTCTGTAATTGATAACATGGTGGATAGTGTTTCAGCTTCTCTGCATCAGACTCTAGACTTGGTGGCCCCCTTAAAAAAGAAAAAGTCTAATCAGAGATTTTTAACTCCTTGGTTCAACACAAACTCGTAGCTTAAAACAGAAGACTCGTCAATTAGAAAGAAAATGGCGCTCTACTAATTTAGATGAAATCTATTTAGCTTGGAGAAATCATCTTTTAATTTATAAAAAATCTCTTAGAAAAGCTAGAACGAGTTATTACTCTGCATTAATAGAAGAGAACAAGAATAATCCCAGGTTT
Source organism: Pholidichthys leucotaenia (assembly GCA_020510985.1). Lineage (NCBI taxonomy): Eukaryota > Metazoa > Chordata > Actinopteri > Cichliformes > Pholidichthyidae > Pholidichthys > Pholidichthys leucotaenia. The sequence continues at coordinate 208,986,489 of CM035848.1, forward strand.
CTTTTCAGTACTGTAGCCAGGTTGACAAAGAGTCAGGACTCTGTCAATCCTAGCATCCCCTTAGAGCTTACTAGTCAGGACTTTATGAACTTTTTCAATAATAAAATTTCATCCATCAGAGATAAAATCAATCAGATTCTTCCCACAGTTAACTTAAATACTGTAACTACTACAACTCCTTCTATTGATGTCTGTCTTGATGAGTTTACTCCAATCGACCTTTGTGAGTTAGACAAAATAGTTTCCTCATCCAAACCTTCAACTTGTCTTTTAGACCCTATTCCTACCAGGTTATTTAAAGAAGTCTTCCCACTTATTGGTAGCTTTATTCTTCATATAATCAATTCTTCATTAACTTTAGGCCATGTACCGCAGGCTTTTAAAACGGCTGTAATTAAACCCTTACTCAAAAAGCCAACGCTAGATCCAGGAGCTTTAGCTAACTATAGACCAATCTCTAATCTCCCTTTCATTTCAAAAATCTTAGAAAGAGTTGTTGCTATGCAATTATTTGACCACCTGCAGGGAAATGGTTTATTTGAGGAGTTTCAATCTGGGTTTAGAATCCATCATAGCACTGAAACAGCCTTAGCGAAGGTCACTAACGACCTCCTCATTGCATCTGATAATGGACTAGTTTCTGTACTTGTCCTTTTAGATCTTAGTGCAGCTTTTGATACTATTGATCATAATATTCTACTTGATAGATTAGAACACTATGTTGGACTTAATGGAACTTCGTTGCAGTGGTTTAGATCTTATTTATCTGATAGGTTCCAGTTTGTTCATGTAAATGATGAGTTTTCTCTCAGCTCAAAGCTTAGTCATGGAGTTCCACAGGGATCTGTGCTTGGCCCTACTCTTTTTAGTTTATATATGCTTCCGTTAGGCAACATTATTAGAAAGCACTGTATACATTTTCACTGTTATGCAGATGACACACAATTATACCTGTCAATGAAGCCAGATGATACTAATCAATTAGCCAAGTTAGAAGCCTGTCTTAAGGAAATCAAAGTTTGGATGACTTGTAATTTCCTGCTATTAAATTCAGATAAGACTGAAGTCATTCTTGTTGGTCCAAAAAACCTTAGAAATTCCTTTCCAAATCAAACTTTCAGTTTGGATGCAGTTACTCTTTCTCTTAATAGCTCTGTGAGGAACCTTGGAGTTATTTTTGATCAGGATTTGTCCTTCAATTCACATATTAAATTTGTTTCTAAGACTGCCTTCTATCATTTGCGTAATATTGCCAAGATTAGGAGCATCTTGTCTCAGAGTGATGCTGAGAAGCTGATCCACGCTTTTGTTAGCTCGAGATTAGATTATTGTAATTCTTTATTATCAGGTTGTCCTAAAACATCTTTAAAAAGTCTTCAGCTGATCCAAAATGCTGCAGCAAGAGTTTTAACAGGTACTAGAAAGAGAGATCATATCTCTCCGGTTCTGGCCTCCCTTCATTGGCTTCCCATAGAGTTTAGAATTAAGTTTAAAATCCTTCTTCTTACTTACAAAGCTCTAAACAATCAGGCTCCTTTTTATTTAAAAGATCTGATACTACCGTATCATCCTAACAGAGCACTACGCTCCCAAAATGCAGGTTTACTTGTAATACCTAGAATCTCCAAAAGTACAATGGGAGGCAGAGCCTTCAGTTATCAAGCTCCTCTCCTGTGGAATCAGCTGCCAATCTGGATTCGGGAGTCAGACTCGATCTCTGTTTTTAAGAATAGGGCTAAAACCTACCTTTTTGATATAGCCTACAATTAGGGAGGGATCATGTGTTTTCTGAACCCTCCCTTAGTTATGCTGCTAATAGGTTTAGTCAGCCGGGGGACCTCCAGTAATGCACTGGGCCTCACTCCTTTCCTCACTCTCTATGAAATATTTTTTTTTTGCTGGTCATTAACATTTGTTTGTTCTCTCCTATAGATTGAGTCCCCATCGTGCTGTTTGCTCTCTACATGTCTGTTCTTTTCTTCTTCTCTATCCCCTCACCCCCCAGCCAGTCGCAGCAGATGACTGCCCCTCCCTGAGCCTGGTTCTGCTGGAGGTTTCTTCCTGTTAAAAGGGAGTTTTTCCTCTCCACCGTCGCCAAGTGCTTGCTCACAGGGGATCGCCTGATTGCTGGGGTCTTTCTGCAACTGTGGGGGTCCTCCCTACAGTTGATAGTGCTATGAGATGACTGTTGTTGTGAAATGGCGCTATATAAATAAAGTTGAATTGAATTGAATTGAATAATCACAGCCGGTTTGTCGCCGTTTTTCCTGGGCAGAGGGTGGCAGGTCTCTATGGTGTTACAGTCCAGCTGGATTACTTTGGACTGCAGGAAGGCCGCCACTTGTTGCTCCGTGGATTCATCTTCCAGCTCACCGAACCTCCCTCCGCTGTCGGCGGCCACCGCCCGCGCATATGATCGGGGTTTAACGTGGAGGCCCGTGATGATTACGTCATTCACCCAGGTGTTCTGCTCCAGTTCCGACACTCTACTCTCCAAATACGCCAGCCTCTTGTCCTTCTCAGCGTTCTGGATCCGCAGCGCTTTCACCTCCTCAACCAGGTCCAGGATGTTTCTTTGCTGCAGCTTAACAGCAGAAATCTCTTCTGCCAAGAAGTCCAGCGCTCTTTTAATGTCGTCCACCTCCTCAGTCTGCTAAGCTTTCTTGGGACCCATGATCCCGGCCGATGTACGTTGATTGTGATCGTAGGAAAAAAAACAAACACGTGGGAGAAATCCCTTTGTTTTCCCGGAGTGTGAGGGGACTGATTTCTTCACCAGCCACTACAATATTAAGATAAGATAAGATAAGATAAGATAAGATAAGCCTTTATTAGTCCCACAACGGGGAAATTCCAGGATTGCAACAGCACAGGGATAGCAACACTCAGAGCAACAATCAGAAGGCAAGAAAAAAAAAAAAAAAAAAAAAAAAAAAAAAAAAAAAAAAAACAAGCAAGCAAGAGCAGCTAATAAACATATGTACGTATTACTATAAAATATATATATATACACACACACACAGACACACAGTGCAGAGCATTGTAGCTGGATGGAATAAATATATGAATATATGAACACACAGTGCAGAGCATTGTAGCTAGATGGAATAAATATGTAAATATATAAACACCCACAGTACGGAGCATTGCAGCTAGGTGGAATAAATATGCAAGTATATAAACACACACAGTGCGGAGCAATGTAGCTAGATGGAATAATATGTAGATATATAAATATATAAACACCCACAGTACGGAGCATTGTAGCTAGATGGAATAAATATGCAAATATATAAACACACACAGTGCAGAGCATTGTTGCTAGATGGAATGAAACAGCATAACCGTCTACTTAGTTATCCTACATGGTATGATTATGTGCCCATACATATTCTCACCCTCCATAGCGACCGGTATGTTCCTAGTTGTATGCCGGAGAGGACCATTGTGTAAGTCTATTGCATCTTTTGCATTCAAAAAACTATTAGTTTGTTACGTCTTTTTGCTATCTCTGCGAGCAGCCCTGCTTAGGTTGTACAGTCTGACAGCCGTTGGTAGGAAGGACCTACGAAACCTCTCGGTTGTGCACCTGGGATGATGTAGTCTGCTGCTAAATGAGCTCCTCAGTGCATTCAGTATGTCCTGCATAGGGTGGAACTCGGACTCCAGCAGAGATGACAGTTTAGCCACCGTCCTTCTCTCTCCTATCTCCTCCATCGGATCAAGGCGCTGCCCCAGGACAGAGCTAGCTTTCTTAATCAGTTTGTTCAGTCTCTTCCTATCGGCTGCAGTAATGCCACTGCCCCAGCAGACCACTCCAAAAGTGATGGCTGATGCCACCACCGTGTCATAGAATGACTTCAGCAGCGCCCCTTGTACACCAAAAGACCTGAGTCTCCTCAGCAGGAACAGCCTGCGCTGTCCCTTCTTGTAGAGTGCATCAGTATTGTGTGACCAGTCTAGTTTATTGTTCAGATGAATACCCAGGTACTTATAGGATGTCACCATCTCGATGTCTGTTCCCTGTATATTTACTGGTACTGTGAGGGGCTGCCCATGCCTGCGGCAGTCCACCACCAGCTCCTTAGTTTTCCTCGCGTTGATCTGGAGGCAGTTCCGATGGCACCAGTCCACGAAGTCCTGGATAAGCCCTCTGTACTCAGCTTCATCTCCATTGGAGATGAGGCCAACGCTCGCAGAGTCATCAGAGAACTTCTGTAGATGGCAGTGTGTTGTGTTGTGTGAGAAGTCCGCAGTATAAAGAGTGAACAGGAAGGGAGCCAGCACCGTTCCCTGGGGGGCCCCCGTGCTACTGATGATCGTGTCGGACACACAGTCCCGGGTTCTCACAAACTGAGGCCGGTTCGTGAGGTAGTCCAGGATCCATGATGACAGGTGCTGGTCCACCCCTGCGCGCAGCAGCTTGTCCTTCAGGATCATCGGTTGGATGGTGTTGAAAGCACTGGAGAAGTCAAAGAACATGATCCTCACCATATTCCCGGGCTTCTCCAGGTGGGACAGAGAACGGTGAAGGAGGAAGATCACCGCATCCTCCACCCCAATGCCATGCTGGTAGGCGAACTGGAGTGGATCCATCGCTGGTTCCACCAGGGGGCGGAGGTGAGCAAGGAGCAGTCTCTCCAGGGTCTTCATCAAGTGGGACGTCAAGGCCACCGGTCTGTAGCTGTTCAGGTCTTTGGGGTGGGAAGTTTTTGGTACAGGTACCACACAAGATGTTTTCCACAGCTGTGGTACCCTCCCCAGTTTCAGGCTCATGTTGAAGATATACGTCACAATCCCACACAGCTGGTCTGCACAGGACTTGAGGAGCTTTGCGCTGATGCCGTCCGGTCCCGGCGCCTTCCTCGCCTTGATCTTCCTCAGCTCCGTCCTCACCTGGGTCCTGGTCAGGGTCAGGATGGGGGGCTGTGTGTTGGGAGTGGGGGGGTGTTGGTAGAGTGGGGAGTGGGCAGCAGGACTTGATTTCTTTAGAGGCAGCAGTGGTTGTTGTGCAGTCAGGGGGGAGGGCGGTTGGTCAAATCTATTGAAAAACAGATTCAGGTTGTTCGCCCACTCCCTGCCCCCTGTGGCCTGGGGGGAGGTATTCTGGAGCCCCGAGATGGTTTTGAGGTTTCTCCAGACCCCGCTGATGTCGCTCTGTTGCAGCTTGTCCTCCATCTTCTTCCTGAAGCTGTCCTTGCCTTCTCTGATCTTTCTCCTCAGCTCCCTCTGTACAGACTTCAGCATCTCCCTGTTCCCCGACCTGAAGATCCTCTTCTTCTCTCTCAGAAGTGTTTTTATCTCAGGGTTGATCCAGGGTTTGTTGTTTGAGTGACGCCGTATGGTCTTGGTGGGAACGGATTTGTCCACACAGAAGCTGAGGTAGCCCGTGAAGGTGTGAATGAGGCCATCGATGTCCTCACCATGTGGATCGCAGAGCTGCTTCCAGGCGGTGGCTTCAAAACAGCCCTTTAGGGTGTCCATTGTCTCCTCAGACCATAACTCCACAGTGTGCATGGCCGGAGGTTGTCTGTGCACTAGGGGTTTGTACACCGGCCGGAGATGAACCAAGTTGTGATCCGATCTCCCGAGTGGGGGTAGTTGTGATGAGGTGTACGCCTCCTTAGTGTTTGCGTAGAATAAATCCAGTGTTTTATTGTCTCTAGTGTGGCATGTGACATACTGGGTGAACGTGGGTAGAATGGGAGACAGTGAAACATGGTTGAAATCGCCTGAGATGAGGAGAAGAGCATCTGGGTGTTCTGTCTGCAGCCTGCTGGTTACTGAATGGATGACGTCACGTGCTGTCCCAGCGTTCGCCGTCGGATTTGCATAAACAACAATGCAGATCACGTGTGAGTGTTCTCTCGGGAGATATGTAGGCCTCATGCTAACAGCTAGCAACTCAATGTCTTTGCTGCAGTGTCGTTGTTTAACAGTGATATGTCCCGGTCTGCACCAGTTGTTGTTAACATACATGATCACTCCACCGCCCCTAGCCTTGCCACTGTCTGTATTAAGTCTGTCTGTATTAAGTTATGAGACTGGCAATTTCTCTTTTTTCCGCACGAGCAGGTTCACTCTCCAGCGGTAGTTACAAAGCAACAGCTCAAAACGCCAGCTCTAAACTGAGTTTTAAAGCAAGAACGAACCGGGAGCCTTTACCTGTGCGTCCTCACCTTACATGCCACAACCGGAAGTGGTGGCATGTAAGGTGAGCAGCACATTCTTGGCAGATAAAGGTAATATCAGTGGCAAGGACAAGCCAAGACAAACTGACTCCAGTATCTGTTGCATTGACTGACCAGATGATAGGTTTGTTTATCTCTGCTCTTTGTGTAGTGCATGTCACAATGCACCGACTGGCACAGTCCACCACAGACCTTGTGACAGATGTGGTTATCTGCCAGGATGTCCAGTCTCACCCTGTGTAACTGGGAGTGGTCCACCACAGACCTGTGACAGATATTGTTTTTATTTCTGCCAGGATGCCGTGTTTCACCCTCCACGCCCTTGGAAGGGCGGAGATGCCAGTTGAGTCGCCGACGGCCCGACCCATGAGACAGGTAGTACCGATTTTCATGGTTATCCGGTAGCAAGCAAGCCAATGCCTGACCTGACCAAAAAAAAAAAAAAAAAAAAGGGGGGGGGATGTAAGTCTCTGTTGAAAGCTGCCAATTTCTTATCAAAAAAAGTGCAATTTTATGGGTAAAAAGCTGCAACTTTAGCAAAAAGACAAAAAAGGTGTAAATTTCCAACTGTTTGCAACCTAAAAATGCTGCAGAGCTAAGATTTGAGTAAAATGCTGCAAGTTTATGCTTTTTTTTTTATTAAACTGCAAATTCAAGAGTAAGAAAAGTTCTAAATTCATGAGGGAAAAGCTGCAAAATTATGAATAATAAAAAGCTGCAAATTTTCAAGTAAGAAGCTGCACATTTCTGAGTAAAATGGCTGTAACTCTGCAGGAAAATCCTGCACTGCACTGTACAATCATGTACAGTAGAACAAAATTACATTTCTCCTATCTACAATGTTTATCACATCTAGAATCAGAGGGATCGCTGCCATGCAAGGTGCCACCACAAACAGCAACTTTTCCTTCCCCCATTCTATTATGCTGAGTACCAAGCTAGAAGGTGGGAAGTACCATTTTTATATGGTCTTTGGTATGACCTGGTCGGGGCTTGAACCCACGACCTCCCAGTTGTGGGGTGGATGCTCTTTCAACTAGGCCACCACTCCGGTAATAAAGAGCAGTAGAGTCTGTAGCCCTGCTGGTGTAGAACATAAAACACCAGCTAAGGTAGCTGTGAGCAGATCAGCTATTAAAGTCTTAACAGAAAGGGTCTGATGCACAGGGAACACTGATGTAATAATCACACGTGTACATGCAATACAGACAGTTACAAGCTAGCTAGCTTGTTGGCTATCCAGAGCATGTGTATTTATATTATAATGTGATTTTTAATGTTCAGACCTGTTCAACACTCGGTCTCGATTGATATGATCTTTTCTCTCAGACAGCTACAGGAGAAATGCAGGGAGCAAAATAAACCACTTTATGTCGCATTCATCGACCTGACAAAAGCCTCCGATACAGTTAGCTGTGAAGGACTGTTCCAAGTTCAAGAAGATTGGGTGTGCCCCCCCCCCCCAACTGCTGCAAATTATTGAATCCTTCCATACCAACATGAAAGCTATTATCCAGTTTGATGGGAGCTTTTCAGAACCATTCAACATCCGCCGTGGAGTAAAACAGGGCTGCGTGCTTGTTCCTACCTTGTTTAACGTATACTTTGCTGTCATGCTAAAGTATGCATTTGGTACTCAGAACGATGGTGTCTGCTTCCACACAAGGTCTGATGGCAAACTGTTCAACCTATCATGACTAAGTGCAAAATCCAAGATCTGAAAAGTATCCATCAGTGAGATGCTGTTTGCCAACGATGCAGCGCTGATAGCTCACTCGGAACTGGAATTACAATCAATGATCAACACACTCAATAAAGCCTGCGACAACTTCAGTCTGACCATCAGTCAGCAGAAGACCAAAGTAATGGGCCAAGGTGTCTCGAACCCTCCTAAGATAAATATCGAAAACCACCCACTGGATGTGGTTCATGAGTTTACATACCTCGGATCCAAAATATCGGACAACCACTCACTCGACAACGAGCTCAGTAGAAGAATCGGCCTTGCTGCAACGACCTTCGGAAAATTATCACAGAAGGTATGGCTGAACCAAGAACTGTCGAGGCACATGAAGATCACTGTTTACAGGGCATGCGTCCTCAGTACCTTGCTATACAGCAGTGAGACATGGTGTCTATACACCTCGCAAGAGCAACGGCTCAACGCCTTTCATCTTCGCATGCTGAGAAGTATTCTTAACGTTAAATGGAGCGACCATATCACAAACAACGAGATACTCTCCCGTGCGAGCTTACCAAGCCTGTTCACCTTGCTTCGCGAACGTCGTCGCCGCTGGTTGGGACACGTCCATCGGATGCCAGATGGGAGAATACCGAAAGACATTCTGTACGGAGAGCTTACATCTGGCAAACGAACTTGAGGTCGACCGTATCTCCGTTTCAAGGATTTATGCAAAAGAGACATGAAAACACTGGGCATGGACGTGATCAACTGGGAGGATACTGCAGACGGCCCAAACCGCTGGAGACATGCGCTGAAAGACAGACTAAGAAGGGGAGAAGAGCACCTTTGCCAGTCTGCCGACGAAAAACGATCATCTCGAAAGGATGCATTGAAAAAGACACCACAACCAAGTGCCTACATCTGCAACCGTTGCAACCGTGACTGTCACTTGCGTATCGGCTTACGCAGCCACAAGCAATGCTGCCATAATCCCGTTATTCCAACTCAAGGCACAGATCCATAGTCTCCCGAGACTGAAGGATGCCAGGAAGGATTTGAAATGAGTACATACCTGTGTGAAAATGTAGAGAGCACACTCTTGACTCAGATGTTGTCAAGATGATTTTTTTTTTTGGGGGGGGGGGGGGAATCTTACTGCAGACACCCAGGTCATCCTGGCATCTCCTTGTTAGCGCACTTATCTGTTCTCCCTCTCTTTGCTTCAAAGCACAGAAACGATAGAATGACATTCTGTTGATTAATTTCTTTTTTTGTGCACTGTATTGTGTTGGGTTTTGGGACATATTATTGTGTGACACCGGTGGTGGCTCCACCTTTCCGGTTCCACCACCACCCGGAGTATAAGAAGGCTGTGAGGGAGAGGGGCAGTCTCTTGGCCTCCTCTCAGCCTGACGGATGTGCATGTATTGTGAGAGTGAGTCACAAATAAAGATGTGTCCTGTTCAACACTCGGTCTCGTCCTTGGCTCCTATTACCGACATAACATTTGGCAACGAGGGTAAAAGTATGGATGCGGGGGTTTCAAAAATTCAGCCTTCAGCCGTTTTTGGAGATTCCCGGTGAGCTGCCTGTTCCTTGGACGAGGTGGTTCGCCACTTTTCAAATGCATTTGGTAGCTTTGGACCTTGGAAGACTGGAGAAGTTGAGGGCACAGGCACTGTTGGTTCACAACCTAGGAATGGAAGGTCAATGTATTTTGAGTATTTTGGGCGAGAGTGATAGTTTTGAGGAAGTGGTGGAGCTAATGGCGCAACATTTTCGTGCCCCGGAGATCATCATCACCCATAGGATCCAGTTTTGACAGCGCCGCCAGTGGACTGGCGAGTCATTGCAGCGGTTTGTAGCAGACCTACGCCTGCTGGCCAAGAACTGTCAGTTTGGAGTGCTGGAGGAAGAGATGGTCCGTGACCAGTTGGTGGAACATACTGTTTGCCCGGTTACAAGGTCGAAGCTCCTTATATACTCAAGCGAGCTGACGTTATCCAAGGTCATCGAGTTAGCTCAGCAGTTTGAGGCAGCAGACAAGTTATCACGGGAGCGCAGCAAGAGAACATCACATCACCTATTTGAACCACAGGCGACGGCACAGGCAGTGGACCTGGACAGTGACGATGGCGTGGAGGATGATGAAGGCTACGCTAATGCTATCAAGATGAGGTCCGCCCCGGGATCGCCCAGGTGTTTGGGTTGTGGGTCCACCAACCACCGTTATAAGGCTAGAGAGTGTCCAGCAACAGGAAGACGCTGCAGCACATGCTGACTCTTGCATCATTTCACCAGGGTATGTTACAGGTTCAAGGGAGAGGATCCAAGATGGAAAGAAGATTTCCTCGTTTCGACTCCCATGGTTATTCACACTGTATCCCCAAGTACCAATGGCCGTTCTTACTGTATGGTGGAGCTGGTCGGAACGATGTGGGACGAACCTTTGCCTAATATTCTGGACAATGAGCAGGACCAATTCCATCCAGGGCCATTGTGGGAAGTTCCCGGTGCCAACGCCCAAGTAACCCTAACTGAGGGAACTGGGCGGCATGGTGGGATGCCCATGACGTCAGGTGGTGCCGAGTGGAGGGCCCATTCTACACCCGGAATTCGGCTGGAAGGGACCAGAGAGCAAGGAGTCACAACGGCGATGCTGGCAGCGAAAATGAAAGAAAGCGGGGTAGGACTGGCTGGCACGGTGAAGCAACATGCCAAACAGAAACACTGGAAGCCGAATGGGGCCCTTCTGAGGGTCGCAGAGGTGGTCCGACCCAGGGAGGAGGCCCGGTCGAGAGGTGTTCGGGTCAAACGTCGGAGAGGGGATGAACAGAGGCGGCTGCAGGTGGTAGCTGTTTGGGAGGATGCCTACCTTCAGTTATCTGATGGCTCATGGAGGCATCCCAATGAGCTGTGGCGTGCCAGGAAGAAGAAGGAGGAGGTTGGACCTGGATGTAGGTCATCTCTGGGAGCGAAGAAAAGAAGGTCCACTGGAGTGGAATCATCCGACGGTGTTCTGGGGGTGGTTCCCCTCCTGGGGCAAGCTGACGGTTGGACAGTGTATATTATATGCATGGTGATGAAAAACGGGGACAACTGTTGTATTATTTAGTTCTGTTAATGGGATTATTTTGTGTTTTATATTATTTTAGGAACACAGTAGTATTTTAGCTTTATATGGACTTTTATTTAGCTCAGACGGCAGAATAATCCATCTTGCTGTGTGGGGGTGGGACGGTAGTCCACCATTCCCCTCGAGTTTTAATTGTTTTGAGTAAATGTGATAGGTCTTTTAGGTATTTCTAATTAGTTTAGTGCATGGTTCAGGTTCCAAATTGGGGAGGGTTTTGATAGTATGCATGTGCTTTGGACCATTTTTTTTCGGGGGGGGGGGGTGTTGTGTTTTGGGGCATATTGTTGTGTGACACGGGTGGTGGCTCTACCTTTCCGGTTCCGCCGCCACCTGGGGTATAAGAGGGCTGTGAGGGAGACGGACGGTATCTTGGCTTCCTCTCAGCCTGACGGATGTGCTTGTATTGTGAGAGTGAGTCACAAATAAAGCCGTGTCCAGTTCAACACTCGGTCTTGTCCTTGGCTCCTATTACCGACATAACACACTGGTCATGGGAGCTGCTATACAACAATACTGAATCCTTTCTGATTTTAGGAAGAACACAACAGCCTAAAAAAACCCAAACACTTCAATAGCTACTCCTCCATCTGTTCTTCTACATGCTGCAGGTGCTGCGCCTACTCTCCCAACATGGAGGATCTACACACGTGGACAAAATTGTTGGTACCCCTATGTTAATGAAAGAAAAACCCACAATGGTCACAGAAATAACTTGAATCTGACAAAAGTGGTAATAAATAAAAATTCTATGAAAATTAACCAATGAAAATCAGACTGCTTTTGAATTGTGGTTCAACAGAATTATTTTAAAAAACAAACTCATGAAACAGGCCTGGACAAAAATGATGGTACCCCTAGAAAAGATTGAAAATAATGTGACCATAGGGACATGTTCAACCAAGATGTGTCCTCTAACATCACAGGTGTCTACAAACTTGTAATCAGTCAGTCGGCCTATTTAAAGGGTGACAAGTAGTCACTGTGCTGTTTGGCGACATGGGTGTGTACCACACTAAACATGGACCAGAGGAAGCAAAGGAGAGAGTTGTCTCAAGAGATTAGAAAGAAAATTATAGACAAGCATGTTAAAGGTAAAGGCTATAAGACCATCTCCAAGCAGCTTGATGTTCCTGTGACTACAGTTGCACATATTATTCAGAAATTTAAGATCCACGGGACTGTAGCCAACCTCCCTGGACGTGGCCGCAGGAGGAAACTTGATGAAAAATGGAAGAGACGGATAATACGAATGGTAACAAAAGAGCCCAGAACAACCTCTAAACACATTCAAGGTGATCTCCAAGGTCAAGGTACATCAGTGTCAGATCGCACCATCCGTTGTTGTCTGAGCCAAAGTGGACTTCATGGGAGACGACCAAGGAGGACACCACTGTTGAAAACAAATCATAAAAAAGCCAGACTGCAATTTGCCAAACTGCATGTTGACAAGCCACAAAGCTTCTGGGAGAATGTCCTATGGACAGACGAAACAAAACTGGAACTTTTTGGCAAGGCACATCAGCTCTATGTTCACAGACGCAAAAATGAAGCATACCAAGAAAAGAACACTGTCCCTACTGTGAAACAAGGAGGAGGTTCTGGTATGTTCTGGGGCTGCTTTGCTGCATCTGGCACAGGGTGTCTTGAATCTGTGCAGGGTACAATGAAATCGCAAGAATATCAAGGTATTCTAGAGAGAAATGTGCTGCCCAGTGTCAGACAGCTTGGTCTCAGTCGCAGGTCATGGGTCTTGCAACAGGATAATGACCCAAAACACACAGCTAAAAACACCCAAGAATGGCTAAGAGGGAAACATTGGACTGTTCTAAAGTGGCCTTCTATGAGCCCTGATCTAAATCCTATTGAACATCTGTGGAAGGAGCTGAAATATGCCGTCTGGAGAAAGCACCCTTCAAACCTGAGACAACTGGAGCAGTTTGCTCATGAGGAGTGGGCCAAAATACCTGCTGAGAGGTGCAGAAGTCTCATTGACAGTTACAGAAATCGTTTGATTGCAGTGATTGCCTCAGAAGGTCAACAAAATATTAAGGGTACCATCATTTTTGTCCAGGCCTGTTTCATGAGTTTGTTTTTTTAAAAATAATTCTGTTGAACCACAATTCAAAAGCAGTCTGATTTTTATTGGTTAATTTTCATAGAATTTTTATTTATTACCACTTTTGTCAGATTCAAGTTATTTCTGTGACCATTGTGGGCTTTTCTTTCATTAACATAGGGGTACCAACAATTTTGTCCACGGCTGTATCCCACAGTTCATTGCGGTGGTGACATCAGTGCCCATTCTCTATACCCAGGGTATAATCTATCCTAGGCGGCTTTAACCCCAGGTATAGTCTGGACTGGGGGTATACTATGGCCCGTTTCAAGCCATAATGTCATCTGCAAACATCATGGTCCATGGAGACTCCCGCCTGACCTCATCTGTCAGCCTGTCTATCACCATGGCAAACAAGAAGGGGCTCAGAGCCAATCCCTGATGTAATCCCACTCCCACCTTGAATCCATCTGTCACTCATACAGCACACCTCACCACATCTCACTGTCATCATACATGTACTGCACCACCCTCACATACTTTTCTGCCACTCCTGACTTTCTCATACAGTATCACACTTCCTCTCTTGGCACCCTATCATATGCTTTCTCTAGATCGACAAAGACAGTGCAACTCCTTCTCGTCTCTCGTCGGCCTCCATCAGTCTATGATGACCATGGAAGAGAATCCTAAACATCTACTCTGCTGGAACAGCACCGCCTGTGGCTGAACAGGCCGATGAGCACCGGTGTTCTACCTTCCAGCGTTGGTAGGATTCAAGCCTGGGCAGGAAGATATGGAGGACAAGATGTTACCCATGCAGCATGTCCCCACTCTCCACGTCACTGATGACTCCAAAGGAACAGCAGGGCAGCTATAGTTTGGCACCAGCGTCATCGCAGGAGCTGCCAGAACGATGTTGAGCACAACAGAGAACTGCCTTAGGGGCTCCGACTCCGGATTTTTCCTCAGGGTCGACTCCCGAAGTCTTTCCCGTGACCGGGTGTGCCGCAAGGCAGCGGAGGTTTGAAATCAGGGTTTACCTTCCCCTAGATGGGCTACCTTCCCAGGCTGACGAGCCACCATCTACCCGAAGCATCTGGTTTTAAGGCGCCAGAGATCCGCCCTCGCCCCTTCTCCTATTAGTAAAAGCAGTTCCGCCGGGCTTTGAGACTAAACCACACGGGCAGGCTAGGAGTTGACTTAGTTGTCAGAGGCTTTTCGAGGCGCACGCCGTAAGGAGCATTTTATGAGCACTGGGAGCTTAACCCCAGTGCCGCTCCTGGCTATGACAACCTTGGAACCGCAACTCCTTCTGACCTTCTCTATAATTCTCCATCAACACTCTTAGAACAGGAAGGTGAAAAAGTAATCATTTATAAAATCTTTGATACTAAAAGAAGGAAGAGAAACTTGACTCACTTTAAAACAGAAAAGATTCTACCCTACAGCTGAATCATAAGAAATTAACAGATCAAGAAAAAATGTACATGAGGACAAGGACGAAATGAGTTGTTGGCAACTGTAAAACAAATATAAGTGGGACAGTCTTTTTTTTTTTTTTTTTTTTTTTTTTTTTCGAAGAAAATACTGAGGAACTTTACAGTTATTTGATATAATTGGCAATGCTTTATCAAATACATATATGTTAGATTAAGGGTGCCTTTCCAACCCTTTTTGTCTGGACTTTCAAACTTTGCAGTCTGAACTAAAACTTCAGTTGTGAAACCCCCAAACCATTGTCCGGAAGATCCAAAACTTGGTCCGACAAAAAAAAGTGGCCTCAGTCCAGATCAAACTGAACCTCGGTCCAGTTTGTTTAGAGTGTGAAAGCAATTTTCAGAAAGGTTCGGACTTTTGTACTAAACACAGGAAGTTAAGGCAGCTGATAAGAGGGAAAATGAGCCATAGGAGAACTCGAAGAGAGGAAATATTGAAGCCAACTCTATTAACATTCAGTCCATACAGCCAATCATGTAAAGTAGAACGAAATTATGTTTCTCCTTTCTACAATGTTAATCACATCTAGAATCAGTGGGGTCGCTGCCATGCAAGGCGCCACCACAAACAACTTCTTCCCCCATTCTATGACACTGAGCACCAAGCTAGAAAGTGGGAAGTACCATTTTTATATGAAAAGTTCGTTTGCAAAAACAATAAACGCCACTTCCAAAAAATTTCCCTCTGTACAACAAACAACTGTTCACATTACCTACTTATAGACGTTCAAATTGTTTTTTCTAAAAATCCGCTATATCCGCTGTTACATACACTACAAAGTTCATGTTTTTTGTTTTTTTTCCAAAATCCGACAAATGCCGGGACCCTGTTTTTACAAAAGCAGATAACTCCACACACGGCAAATCAGCGCTTGGTATTTGGGTGACGTGACTCAATGGTGCAGCGAGGATCAGCCAGTCTAGATGCTGAGACCAGCCAATCATATGTCTATCTGCTGTGGCAGCATTCTGCAGAGACCCCTACTTGGGTCCGCTCGCTTTGCATGATTTCTCCGTCAGGTTTTTTTTTTTTTACAATTTTGTTGCATTTTATGTCAAATATGGATCATTTTGGTGAAGCAGATAAACCAATGATGCATTCACCAGACAAACTAGCATGGTTTTCGAAACATGCCTGTTTTTGCAAAAGTATGTGTTGTGGACTTACCTGTTTTTGTGGTCATAAATTGCCAAAAAATAATAATGAGTTGAAGTTCAGTTTTTGGCTTTATCATGTCTGAGATGCTCATATTTCAAGTGTTCATGTCTTAGAAGCTGAACTGGAAATACTTACACACATAAACCAACAGATGAAACAGTGTTTTTTCTCATTTTGAACACAACTGGACTTACCTGTTTTTGCAAAGGAACTCTTCATATGGTCTTTGGTATGACCCGGACGGGACTTGAATCCCCAACCTCCCAGTTGTGGGGCAGATGCTCTGTCAACTAGGCTACCACTCCAATGATAAGATAAGATAAGCCTTTATTAGTCCCACAATGGGGAAATTCCAGGATTGCAACAGCACAGGGACAGCAACACTCAGAGCAATAATTTAGAAGATAAGAAAATAAGAGCAGTGAATATACATATGTACACAAATATATATACACAGTGCGGAGCATTGTAGCTAGATGCAGTAAACAGCATAACCGTCTACTTAAGCCTGTTTTCCACTAGCCCAGCACACCTCGGTATGGCTCGATTCACTTCAGTACGGCTCGGAATGCTTCTGTCTCCATTAGCACGCTGTTGTGCTTGTGCTGTGATGGTTTGTGTTGGGAGGTTTTAGAAGCGGGGCGGCAGCAGATTCTCAGCAAGGCGGGGCCACACTCCCGTGACGTTACGCACCCGACTGAGTCCTTATTTACACGAGACAAAAAAGGATCCAAGGATTATTGCCTTGCTCGCTCTGTGGTTTTTTCTCACAATTCTCATAATTAAGCTGCAACAACACAAGTCACTTTTGTTTTGAATTAACTGCCAAATGACCTAGAAATAATGAGCTGAAACTTGTTTTTATTCGTATTAAATAATGAGACGGTGGCACACTGGACTACACCAAATTGTATTATTTTTTACATCCTAGGGCATTTTAGATGTACTGAATTAAAAAAATTCATGTTTTTCACCTTCAGGTCAACATTTGGAACAACAGTATTATTTTCCGTTTAGATGATGCTACACTCCTTCTAAAGTATTGTAAATCTCTGAATTTGGAATGCCAATAGAACATTCAATTTACATATACTTGTACCTACTTTGACTTGGTGCTAATTTTTTATGATATTTCAATAAAAAGAACAGAAAGCTTACAAAAAGATTTGTTTTTTGGTCTAGTTAAAAATTACATTACCTTTACAATGGTTGACCCGTGACAGGAAGATCAGCATAATTTTGATCAGACTAGGCAATGGAATTTCTATGTAATTATACTGTTTTATAATTCAGTGTTATAACAGACAAACCACACTTTCCAAAACAATTCCATTTTATTATATACAAAATATTAAAAGAAAAAAAAAAAACTTTGCAACACAACATGAAGGTTAATCGACATTTTATACACGCCGACCACTGAGTGTCTCTACACCAGCTTCCCAAACTGGGTCACGAAGACTCGGATGAATGAAGCCGTCTCTGCCAGCTGTGGGTCAGGAAGGCTCGGTTGAATAATCCGTGCGGGCTGTCGCGGCGGACGCGTGGGATGATTCTACAAGGAAAATGCACACAATAAAATACAGCACGAAAGTGCAATATACTGTATACAGAAAAGACAAAAGTTTTTAACAAGAATACATAAGCTTATTTCAGCGTATTGTTCACATGAATAATTAAAATAAAAGCTTTAGTCCGCAGTGTGCTGCAATAAAGCAGCGATCATCATCCACAAATGAACAGCTTTTTTATTGCATAAATAAGCTGAGCGTCTTACCGAATATATTTGCGAAAAAACGCACAATAAAAAAAAATAAAACTCACCGTTAAAGGACTCCGATGTCGAGACCTCCCGGTATATTTTTTCATTCCGGGCGGCTCCGTCTAACTCGCGCTGGATACGTTCGTCTGACAATGCAGTGAGCAGACACTGCACCTCCTTATTGGTCCATGGAACACCCTTATTATGCAAAGCCATTTTTGATAGAGAATAAATGAAAATAGCACAGCAATACACTGAAAAGGAACCGCCAACAGTGGTTGCGTGCTGAGTAAAGGCGGTCGTGAAGATTCTTTTTTTTTTTTTTTTTTTTTTTTTTTTCCTCAAAAACTTTATTGAGAAGGTTGTGAAGATTTGGTAGATGAGGAGGAGGAGAGGGGCGGTTCCAAGCTGACCAATCAGCGCCGGTTACGACCTGACCAATCAGCGGCGACCAGTCTGTTAACGTCACAACACGGCACAGCTCAGCACTGCTGTACCCTGCCCTGGAGCGGGGCTGAGAATCGCGGCTGTTAAACCGTGTTGGGGCTTGTGGAAAAGCGTACAAAGCGTGCTGAGCCGTCCCGTGTCGCGCTAAAGCGTGCTAGTGGAAAAGGCCCTTTAGTTATCCTACATAGTATGAATATGTACCCATACATATTGTCACCCTCCGTAGCGACTGATATTGTCCTAGTTGTATACTGGAGGGGACCATTTGTGTAAGTCTGTTGCGTCTTTTGCATTCAATACTATTAGGTCGTCACATTTTTTTGCCATCTCTGCGAGCAGCCCTGCTTAGGTTATAAAGTCTGACAGCCGTAGGTAGGAAGGACCTGTGAAAACTCTCGGTCGCACACCTAGAATGATGTAGTCTACTGCTAAATGAGCTCCTCAGTGCGTTCAGTATGTCCTGCATAGGGTGGGACTCGGACTCCAGCAGAGAAGACCGTTTGCCACCATCCTTCTCTCTCCCATCTCCTCCACTGGGTCAAGGCGCTGCCCCAGGACACAGCTAGCTTTCTTGATCAGTTTGTTCAGTCTCTTCCTATCGGCTGCTGTAATGCCACTGCCCCAGCAGACCACTTTAAAAGTGATGGCTGATGCCACCACCGTGTCATAGAATGTCTTCAGGAGTACCCCTTGTACATCAAAAGACCTGAGCCTCCACAGTAGGAACAGTCTGCGCTGTCCCTTCTTGTAGAGAGTGTCGGTATTGTGTGACCAGTCTAGTTTATTGTTCAGATGAACACCCAGGTACTTGTAGGATGTCACCATCTCAATGTCTGTTCCCTGGATGTTTACTGGTGCTGTGAGGGGTTGTCCTTGCCTGCGGCAGTCCACCACCAGCTCCTTAGTTTTCCTCGCGTTGATCTGGAGGAAGTTCCGATGGCACCAGTCCACGAAGTCCTGGATAAGTCCTCTGTACTCAGCTTCATCTCCGTTGGAGATAAGGCCGACAATCACAGAGTCGTCAGAGAACTTCTGTAGATGGCAGTGTGTTGTGTTGTGTGAGAAGTCCACAGTATAAAGAGTGAACAGGAAGGGAGCCAAAACCGTTCCCTGGGGGCCCCCGTGCTCCCGATGATCATGTCGGACACACAATCCCGGGTTCTCACAAACTGTGGCCGTTTGTGAGGTAGTCCAGGATCCATGATGACAGGTGCTGGTCCACCCCTGCGCGCAGCAGCTCGTCCCTCAGGATCATCGGTTGGATGGTGTTGAAAGCACTGGAGAAGTCAAAGAATATGATCCTCACCGCGTTCCCAGGCTTCTCCAGGTGGTACAGGGAACAGTGAAGAAGGAAGATCACGGCATCCTCCACCCCGATGCCATGCTGGTAGGCGAACTGGAGTGGATCCATCGCTGGTCCCACCAGGGGGTGGAGGTGAGCAAGGAGCAGTCTCTCCAGGGTCTTCATCATGTGAGACGTCAGGGCCACTGGTCTGTAGCTGTTCAGGTCTCTGGGGTGGGAAGTCTTTGGTACGGGTCGGGTACCACACAAGATGTTTTCCACAACTGTGGTACGCTCCCCAGCTTCAGGCTCAGGTTCAGGCTCAAAATATGGCTGTTAGTGGCATAAGTAGTCACTTGGAAAAAATAATAAAAATGCAGAAACTTAAATATTTTCAGAGAGGCTGTGACAGTTTTTGAAAAAAAAAAAAAATGGATGACCAATGATACCTGAAAATCATCACTGCCAATAAGGACAAACGTCCTTTTTAATGAAGATGTAATATTCTAGCCTGGCGAAACGAGTGCACCGACTAATATGATGGTATCTCCCCCCTTTGCTAACTACAGGTCTGTGCTAACAACACAATTGTTGTCATGAAAATGGAGCGTCATCGTGACATAAAGATGCAGGTGAAGTTGTTTAGTTCACTTGGAAAAGGAGCAGTGTGAATTGAAATCAAACTGGACCAAATGTATACACTGTAACAAAAATAGTCATGTGAAAAAATTTGGACACTCTTTTAAATATTCAGTTCTTTAGTAAGAAATGTTCACATATCTATGTCTAACCTTGTTTTTGTTTTTATTTGTATTTTTTACATTTATTTTAACCATTGTAAGTGGGAATGAATGTGGAGGTGTCCTAAAAAAGATGGGTGTCCTAATTTATTCCTCACTATTTGTTTAGAATTATATTTTACAGAAAAATTGGAAAAAAGTCTTTAATTCATTTTTAATTGTTTAGTTGTATTACGTGAAACTCCCAGTATTTTTAGCATTGATATTAAATATTCATACGTCCAAATATGTTAAAAAACACACAGGTTTATACAGGGTGTCCTAATTTTTTCACATGACTGTATGAACCATTGTCTGAACCTTGGACTTTCAAATGTGAAAATGCTCTAAGTTAGCTCAGGTGTGGTTTTGTGCCAAAAAGTGGACAAACCAAAAGTATTAGAAATAGTGAATAATTAATAATTTTTCCATAAAACATTCAGAACACCATCTGTTTCTATTCAGTTTGTGAATGACAACCACAGAAGCTGTGACTCTTTCACTCTGGACCTTTAGAACAATTTCTCTTTGTAAAAACTAGTAACAAAAATTGTTTGAGTCACTGTACTGTATGTTCATGTTGTGAAAAACCTAAACCAAGCCAAACAAACCATGCCATTTACACAAAGGTATTATTTGTGTAACAGTAGTTTTTGTTTTGATCGCATCAATAAACACCTAAGTGAGGTCAGAACAAATGCTTTTGAAACAAGATGAATGCATGAAAAAAAAAAAAAATTACCTCCCCACAACCAAGCCCAGGCCCTATTTTGGATGAAAACCACAATTGTGGCAAACTAAAGCTTCTCCACAGCAGGCTTGTCTTTACCAACTTGCTTCATCTCCCATTTAAAGCCTTCTAATCCATCATTAGCAGGACGTTAGGCCTACCAGTGCCACAAGCCTTTTTGTGAGCACTTGAGTGCAACCACGAAATCTGGTTTGACTTGCTGCTGCCAGGTCTGGGGCACTGAAACGCACGCACGCACACACGCACGCACACACGCACGCACACACGCACGCACGCACGCATACACACACACACACAGAGTCTTCCCGACAACAGCGTGCTTCTCTCTCCACCTTGTAAAACTTGTTTATCTCCTTTAAGTTCCTTCAATAAAAAAATATTTTTATTTAATGCCTCCCTACTTGTTTCTTCCCCCCAAAATTTTCCATTTGATCTAACTGAGATCAAGGGCCACAGTGAGCACGCGTCAGTCTTACTGTAAATCATCGACCCAGTTTCCCCACCATCATCACATGCCGCTCCACCAGTAATGACTGTCGGGAGGGTCTGGGTGGAAATGGGGGGTGAAGTGGGAGTATAGAGCAGACAGTGTCCAGCAATACACTGCCCATCTCCAGAGTGCTTTCATCTCCTCTGATAAGTGCCATACCTAATCAGGTTAAAGCAGCACATGCTACAGAAGGAGAGGAAATTCCGGCCAAAACGGCAACCTATCTGTTCCGCTCTCAAGCATCGCATTCCTCCAGCTAATTAAGAGTATATATCTGACCCTGGAGAGAAAGCGTCCACATTAGTCTAACTAGTCAGTCGGTGTGGTCCATCTGCACTCTCTCTTTCGCTCTCCTCACCCTCCCCCCTTCCCCTCTCGCTCTAATTTGGCACACAGATGACAAAAAACAGGGGAGTTCTCAGTAGGCTTCTTTCTTTCTTCTATGGCTCCCCTCGGTTTTTGTTCTCCAGTCGTAGGCCCCATCATTACTGACAGGCTATCAGTTGTTCTCATACGAGATTATCTACTGCCAATGACCTCCGGGTCATAGCTCCATGCTCTCTGCCACTTTCTCTCTTTGCTTTCCCTTTGTCTTGCCACGGATACACTTCAACGACCTCTAAGGCTTTGCTGACTCCAAATCAAAGATGCAATTGATCAGAGCAGTAAACTGGGTTTTAGTGGTTTAGGTTAAGAGTTGAACGGTTTTCCAAAATGGCTTTGATATCAAATGTAATTTGGTATTGTTTAAAAACCAGCAAATATAAAACATCCAGAAACTGATTACTGGGAGACATATTTTTGCACTTGATGTTAATTCACACACAAAGAGTTTCAATGGAAAAACTGGTTGAGATCCTCCCTGCATCAGCACGGCCCTTCAAACTGGATGAAAGACTGAAGAGGAAACTGGTCAGAGAGGCTACCAAGAGGCCTACAGCAACTATAAAGCAGTTGCATTACGTTACATTATCCTAAATTCTCCACAAATGTGGCTTTTATAGGATTGCAAGAACAAAAGGCACTACAAGAAAGGCCATATGCAGCTTTGTCAAAACACACCTTGAAGATTCTGATACCAAGTGGCAAAAGGTCTCATTGTCAGATGAGGCTAAAATTGAACTATATTTGCCTCGACACGAAAGGTTATGTCTGGCAGAAACCAATACAGCTCGCCATGCACATTACAACATTCCTACAGTAAAGCATAGGTGTGGTAATATCCTGTTGTGGGGGTGTTTTTCTGCAGCAGGGACTGGAACACTTGTCAGGATAGAAGGGAGAAATGGATGAGGTAAAAATACCATCAAATTCCTGAGGAAATCATGCTGTCCTGTACCAGAAAGTTGTCAGTCGGAAAACAGTTCACCATCCAAAATGACAATGAATCAAAGCACACACCATAACTGACCATACAGTGGTTAAAGGAGAAAAAGGTTCTTGTCTGTGCGTGGCCTAGTCAGAGTTCAAATTTAAACCTCACTGAAAAGCATTGGAATAACTCAGAGATTGCAGTTGTTCACCATCAAATTTAACTCAACTTGAACAGTTTTGCAAAGATAACTGGGCAAATATTGGAGCGTCTAGATGTAAAAAAGCTGGTAGAGACGTATCCCAACAGACTAAAGGCTGTAATTAAAGCAAACAAAATGCTATCACAAAGGGATGATCCTTTATCCAACTTAGTGATTCTGTTATTTTATTATTTTTTCTGACCTGTTGCTGTTATATCCTTCACTTGGATGTTATAAGTTGCACTGAGTAAATACAGCTGAATAAAACAATCAAATGTCAATGACGGAGTAGATCTTTCCAGGTGTTGCACTGTGCACCACAATGTCATCCAGGCACACGATCACGCCCGGGATACCAGCAAAGATGGTGGCTATGATCTTTTGGAAGCAGCTAGGGGCGGAGCTGAGGCCAAAGGGCATGTGGGTATAATGGAAGACTCCCATATGGGTCACGAAGGCCACGAGGTCACAACTGTCTGGGTATAGAGGGACCGGCAGGCAACCCTGGCGAAGGTCAAGTTTGGAGAAAACTCTGGAGCTGTGGAATGTAGCGGTCAGCTTCTCCACCATGGGCAGTGGGTGCTTGGCGGGGATCACTGCTTTGTTCACCATCCTGAGGTCAATAGAAGGCCGCAGACCACTGGACTTTTTCTTTGCCACCACCAGGTTGGAAATCCAGGGAGATGCGTTGACCCGCACAATGATACCCGCGTCCAGGAGTTTCTGCAGCCCAGTCATAACATCATCTCATAGGGCGAGGGGTAGCCAGTGAAGGGGCTGGATAACAGGGGACACAGCTGGGTCAATGAGCAGCTAGTGGTTGAAGGCGGTGAGGCAGCCCAGGCCTGCGAAGAGTGACGGCCAGTGGTGTTGCCAGGGTGTGGCCGTAGTTAGTGTGACGGAACCCATGTTGTCTGTGATGGAAAAGCCCACATCACAAAATAAGTCGAAACCCAGCAGATTGGCACCATGACGGGTCATTTGGAATGTGAGCCATAGCACACTGAGAAGATGACAATGCCCACCATGCCGATCTTAGTGTGTCCGTAGCCAAACAACTCCTGCATGCCTGCCTTAATCGTCTGTAGGGGAAAAAGCCTCCTAACTGTGGACTCATTTAGCAGGGACCTGGAAGCAGCAGTGTCCAGCAACAGCGATAGACAGATACCATCCAGTTCCACCATGCACCACTTGAATGGCTTATTGCAGGAGCCCACAGAGTGGATGGTGGTCGGGCTGTACCGACTAAACGAACAAGGTGAAGGGCTTGCAGGGGCAGAGCGGCACACTCTGGAGAAGTGGCTGAGCTTACCACAGCGTTAGCACCTCTTTCCTGTGGCTGGGCAGGTGGGTGCTGTGTAGGGTGGGAGGAAGAGCCACAGTTACCGCAAGGCCAGCATGCTGTGGTGCCTTGCTGTCCTGCAATGTTTACGTCAGGGCTGTCGTGAGGGAACGTGGGGTTGGAGAGCTGAGCAGCCGGAGCCATGGCCTGTGCCAGCAGAACTGAGTGTGAGGAGAGCGGATCGGGGGCCACTAGCTGCAATGCTAACAGGGCAGCCGCCTCCGGCTGGGACACAGTTTCCACTGCCTTTAACAATGGCAAGTCATCAGGCGCCATCAGCAGCTTCTCCCGCAGCTTTGAATTTGTCATGTGCTCCACCAGCTGGTCTCACACCATCTCATTTTCCATGTGGCTGAATTTACAGGAGCTAGCCAAACAGCCGAGGTTGGTGACGTATTGCTGGAATGACTCCGAAAGATGTGCTGTCCCATGCTGTTGAGATTATGTATTAGTATGGTCTTTAGCCTCGCGAGTGTCAGGGGTGACTTGCGACAGAAGGGTAGCAGCAACGGTGAAAGGGAAGATTTACAAGATGATAGTGAGTCCTGCTATGATGTATGGTTTGGAGACGGTGGCACTGACAAAAAGACAGGAGGTAGAGCTGGAGGTGGCAGAGTTGAAGATGCTAAGATTTTCATTGGGAGTGACAAGATTAGAAATGAGTATATCAGAGGGACAGCTCACGTTGAGTGGTTTGGAGACAAAGTAAAAGAGGCAATGCTGAGATGGTTTGTACATGTGCAGAGGAGGGATAGTGGATATGTTGGACAAAGGATGTTGAAGATGGAGCTGCCAGGCAAGAGGAAAAGAGGAAGACCACAGGGAAGATTCATAGATGTAGTGAAGGAGGACATGGAGAGGGTTGGTGTTACAGAGGAAGGTGCAAGGCATAGGGTGAGATGGAGACAGATGATCCACTGTGGCAACCCCTAAAGGGAGCAGCCGAAAGAAGAAGAAGAAGATAGCTGAAATCCCTGTTGTCCAATCAAATTGCTGGGTCGGAACTAACTGTTGTATAATAGAGAATATGAAAAAGAGTAAGCTGCTCCCTTCATTCCCTCATTTACTGCACTTAACATATTAGCCAGGATAACTGAAGCAGCTCAACTGTCAGCAACCATCATCTGAGATTATTGTCCAGCAACAGGTACACTATTTAAACAGTACGTACAAGTAGTGTGGCCAGTTTTCTAAAGCTGAGAGAGTCACTCACTGAAAAAAAGAGCTAGCTTTACTTGCTAAAACTCGCTAACCTTACCATACCCATCGTATGACGTAGTCAAGCACTGGCATCGACTGTTCAAGTGTGGTCGGACATCGGTGGACATGGCACTCATTCCCAGGTGATTACAGTACGCCATTGATGAAAACACCATGTAGCAATTGGAGGCCACCATTTTGGAAGCTCACCACATAACCGTCACCAACTAGCCCAAGATGTCAAGATGTGGGGTCTGTGGGGGGAAAAAAAATCATCCATGACAATTTGCACATGCGGAAGTTGTCTGCACGATTTATCCTCTGGTTGCTCACACTGTTCCAGAAGCAGGAACAAGTCACCTGCTCCTGGGCTCTTTTGGCCGTGAGCCAAGAAAACCAGGATGACTTCTTTGACAGACTAATCGTGCAGGACAAAGCATGGGTCCATCACTGTGATTGGCAGGCAAAATCATGCACATGATCTTTTGGGACCAGCATGGAATACTGCTGATGGATTTCTTCTTCTTCTTTTAGATTTGATTGGCGGTTGGCAACCATCTTACAGGTGCATTACTGCCACTGACTTGATTATCATCACTCTATATTTTCTTCTTCTTCTTTTAGATTTGATTGGCAGTTGGCAACCAGCTTACAGGTGCATTACCACCACTGACTTGATTATCATCACTCTATATCTTTGTATAAGGAGTTCTTATAAGGAGTTCTGAACAACTCCTTATGTGTGAAAAGATTATCCGTCGTTGGACTGTGCCCTCGGTGGTGAAAGTGTACCACAATTACCAGGACTTACTATACTTCACTGATGCTGAAATTATAGAAGGCCATCAAAACCAAGAGGTGTAGCATTTTGACCAAAGGCGTTTGCCTCCTGCAAGACAGTGCTCCAGTTGACAACTCACATGTTGTCCAGATGGAAGCACAGCCTTGCAGCTATGAAATCCTTCCTCACCCCCTTTACTCTCCCAACATCACACCATATGACTTCCAACCTCTGTACAACTATGAACTCATTTTTGAAGGGAATGCACTTTCAAGAGAATGAAACACTGATTTTCTGAGGTCAAGTTGTGACTTCTGACACAACCTCTAAAACAGGTGAGGTCTCCACAGCTGCATAAAGCGATGGGAGAAGTGTGTGACCCTTGTGGTACCTATGCAGAGAAAGACTAATAATTATGCCAAGTTTGGTTCCTCTCAGTCCATGGGAAATGAGTCAGGGGAAATCTTAATGAACAGCCCGCATATATTAGATGACTCTCTTGTTCGGGTTTGTGTGTAAGAATTGGCTGTCGTCAATTTATAATGTAAATGTTATTTGTGACACTATGTACACAGATTTGACTCATTCAAATTCCATGTAGTACTATGTCTCAATTAGTTTCTCTTGTTTAGAGGCCGGCCATCGTTCACAGCTGACAGTTTTTATTTGACTGATTCATTCTTGCATGAATCCAGCATAAACCAAATGTAACTATTATTATTTCATTTATGGTTTCATGCTTTATATGTTGAGAGGAAATGTAGAATTACATAAATTAAAATTAATACCAAATTGCTCCCTTCACAACACGTTTTTTTCTTTAATCTACAACAGATCCAATCCTGCTGCCCATCATTCAAAGAAAACACCAAATTACTCCCAAAAAATTATTTTCATGTCATTGTCAGCTTTGTGTCGTAATCAATTTCTGTAAGATTTTCCACACCACACTCCAGCGGTTAAATCCAAACAGGGCAAATCACTCGGTAATTTAGCTGTTTCCATTCACAGTCCATGTATTTATAACTGCACAAACAGACTCACTTTATGTCCCATCAGCTGACGTACGCAGCATGCCACACACATAGCAGCAGGAAGCGGCCCACTGTACGACACTTGAAGTTGTTTACATTACACTGCGGAGAGAGGAAGGTGCATGAAAGGCAGATCACGATCCTGACCCATGATCCCTTGTGCAAGTGGATGTCAAGCCGCAGTCCACATGTTCCAAACTGGACTGAGGACAAGAACAGCATTACCAGGGGTTTGCTCGGAATCTTCATGATTTTGAACGTCTACTGTGGGCAGACAGGCAAAGAGTCTGTTGTCCACCACAAAACCTGTCACGCTGTCCACCACCTCCTCCATGTACTGTATCACAGCATGTAAATAAGTGTAAAGTTGAGCTCTCTGACAGCAGACGAGACCTTAAAATCATCTGAAACACAGGGTTCTTAAGTGTGCGTTAGTGACAGCGTTGTGAGGGATCAGTACATTTCCAGAAATTGTCAGCAGGTACTGCAGCAATTTTGACAAACTATTGAAACACGAGAGCTTAGGGGGCAGCGGTGGTCTAATGGTTAGGGATGTGGACTGGTGACTGGAGGGTCGCTGGTTTGATCCCTGGACCGGCAGGATCAGATGTGGGTGGGACAGATGACATAGCAGTGTTTGCGTCACCCTCATTAACTCCACTGTGGCGCCTTTCAGCAAGGCCCTTAACCCCAAGTGCTCTAGTGGAGCTGCTCCGTGGCCACAGGTCAGTCTGTGGTTGTACTGGCCAGCTTCCAGGTGTGAGGGTGAAATTGTGAGTGTGAACAGGACGTCCTTGAAAACCTGGGCCGCTTCACACTTTATGTGAAACCCACAGTCAAGAATCATGGTTTTATCATGGGCAATGATTTTAAATTGGACACTCAAATTTGTTCTGTTGTAAAATCCAGCTTTTTTCATCGAAGGTGTTTAGCAAAAGTAAAACCCATTCTTTCACGACTGCACCTGGAAACAGTAATCCATGCTTTTATTTCGTCTTGGCTGGATTACTGTAATGCACTTTATGCAGGTGTCAGCCAGTCATCTCTTTCACATCTGCAGCTAGTTCAAAACGCCGCTGCTCATCTTTTAACAGGTACACGTAAAAGAGATCACATCACACCCACTTTAGCTTTGCTCCACTGGCTGCCCGTGCATTTTATAGTTCATTTTAAAATTCTTTTGTTTTTAAATCCTTGAACGGTCTTGCCCCGCCTTACCTCTCTGAACTTCTGGATCCCTACGCTCCCACCCAGTCCTTCAGGTCAGTAGACCAGCTGCTACTGAGGGTGCCAAAGGCGAAGCGGAAGCT
Organism: Pholidichthys leucotaenia; assembly: GCA_020510985.1. Taxonomy (NCBI): domain Eukaryota; kingdom Metazoa; phylum Chordata; class Actinopteri; order Cichliformes; family Pholidichthyidae; genus Pholidichthys; species Pholidichthys leucotaenia. Next base: position 209,014,906 of record CM035848.1, read on the forward strand.
CAGAGGGGACAGAGCCTTTTCAGTCACGGCATCCAGGTTATGGAACGATTTACCTCTGCACATTAGACAAGCACCTCCACTGTCCATTTTTAAAACCCATCTTAAAATGCACTTTTACTCTCTGGCCTTCAACCCAATGTGACACATTGATGTTATTGAATGAAATGGATTTTAGTTTGTTTTTATTACCTCCGCCAGGCCGAAAAGGCCAGGAGGAGGTTATGTTTTTGCCAGGGTTTGTGTGTTTGTCTGTTTGTCTGTCTGTCTGTCTGTCTGTTTGTAGTAGTAGTAGATTAGTTTATTTGACTTGTCTGTTGGTTAGCAAGATAACTCAAAAAGTCTTGGACGGATTTGCATGAAACTTTCAGGCATTGTTGGAAATGGTACAAGGAAGAACTGATTAAATTTTGGGGGTGATCCGGTTCACCGTCTGGATACAGGAATTTTTTTAAAGCATTTTTCAACACTGTGACATAGGGCCATTTTCAACATGTGTGCAGGCGCAATGGAGGGCGCTGGTCGTCGTGTCTGCAACACAAACTCCGCGTTCTTCAACATTTTAGGCACAAAAGCACGCGGAAAACACTGCTGGCCTGGGCCCGCCAGCGTGCTTGTGTTTGCGCGCAACTGCAAAACCTCACACGGGCAGCTGTCCGCCGACGGATTCTTTGGCAGAAATTCCCCGGCCAGCCATACGCACTGCGCAATAACGAGCTCTCTGCCGGCGAAGCTTCTAAATTCTCGTTTGCCGCGGAGCGAAACCCCAAAATAATATAATATAAAACCCACGGCAACCTGTCTACCCAATTTGCATCCGTCAGTGGAGGAGATGGACACAACAGCAACACTTCAGTTTATTACCTCCGCCAAGGAGGCAATGCTTTTACTACTGAACCACTAATCCTATCACTATCAGATTGATTGTCATTGATTGTGTGTTTATTGCACTGTCCCTGTCAAATAAACAAATAATCATTGTGAATCCAATTGCTAGTCATATGTTTACATGCTCAAGGAATCTGAAAACGTACACACAAACACTGTATGGGGGGAATTGTGGCGCTTGGCGGAGGTCTGCGCTCTGAGTGCTTTTCTAGTTTATTTGTTTTACCTTTTGTTTTGTTTTTATTGACTGTGGTTTCTGCTCGTGCCAGGTTTTATATCATTTTTGTGTTGGTGTCCTACTTCTTGCTTTTAATGTTGTGCTTTTTCAGTCTTCCTGTTGTACAGCACTTTGTGTAGTGAGTGTTGCCTTTTAAAGTGCTTGATAAATAAAGTTGATTGATTTAAAAAAAAAAAAAAAAAGAAACAAGAGCTACTAATCAAAATAAAATTGAACTTTTGTCAGTGTCTCCTTGTTTGATGCCAGAATGGATAGGGTTACATGGAGACATCGTGTAAAGCAGGGGTCATCAACTACATTTGTCCAAGGGCCAGAATTTTTCTTGGCCGGCACTGTGAGGGCTAGATGCGCTCATAAAATCAATAAAATTAATTCATATTGTAAACTAAGTAATGTATTCTTATTTGATATATTAATTTTCCTACCAGATTTATTTTTAATGAGTATGAGTAAGAAAGCTCAAATGTGGTTTTATTCTTGACAGTCTGAGGTGGGTTTTTCATAAATTTATTGCAGTTTTCTTGTAAATTAAGGACTTTTCTGTTGTAAATTGGAAACATTTTTGTCACTTAAATTGTGAACTTTTTTCTTCATTTTTGCTTTTGCCATTGTAAATTTAGGACTATTGTGCATTTTAGATGTGTTCTCATAAATTTGCAAGGGGTATTCTCATAAATTTCAGACAATTCTTGTAAATTTATTACTTTTTGCCCACATCCATCTGTGGATATTTCACTAAATTTATATCTCTTAAAATGAATTTGCTTTGTTTTTCCTAATGAATTTGAAAGGCTTGTGGTAAAATTGTGACTTTTTCAAATCCAGCCCATCTCAAACTTAGTGACTGCCAAAAATCTTTTTTTTTTTCCCCTCCTCTTGTTAACATGTCTTTAACATGTTTTTTTTTTATGACTGACAAGGCATATCGAGAGCGAAATTGCTCAAATGTCTCATATCTGTTTTTTTTTTTTGCTGTAAAGTTTCATTTAAGCCCCACTCCCTGCAAAAAGGCAATTTGAGACGGAATGTTTTGGTGACATAACTATTTGTGGTGCCGGCACGTGGGTAGCGTTGAGCCAGTCAGGACACTCTGGCCTAATTGACATTATCCTCCAGGCAGGGCCACCGTAACTTGCCATTAGGCCCTTGGGCTGAGAGGTTTTGTAGGCCCCCCCAACAGAATCACAGTTTAAAAATATGTAATAGCTATGTTTTTAATGATGAGTTGCATTTATATAGAACTTTTCATGACACCCAACACTTTACAGTGAGTCCATTATTCATTTACTCCACAGACAATGACAGTGGTAAGCTACTTCTGTAGCCACAGCTGCCCTGGGGCAGACTGACAAAAATGTGGCTGCCAATCCATGCCAACTGAACATTTATTCACATTCATACACCAGTGTCAGGAACCATGAACACACTGGAGGCAAGGGAGGTAAAGTGTTTTACCCAAGGACACAACAGCAAGGTGGGTGGAACAGGATTCAAACTGCCAATCTTCCAGTTATTGGGCGACCTGCCCTACCTCCTGAGCTACGGCATCATTTTTGTTTCTCTTTGAGAAGTAATGCAACTGTGAGCTAGAAAACACAACTACACTGCAAAAAGTCAAATATAAGTAAAATGAAATAAATCAAGGCTGTTCATGCTTGTTTTTTTGTCTGACAAGATATTTATTCTTGCTCTGTTGGTAGATAATTTTACTTAAAATAATCAAAAAATTCTGGCAATTGATAATTTTAGTTAAAATTAGAAAAATATCTGCCAACAAAGAAAGATTAAATTTCTTAAAACAAGTTAAAACTATCTTAAAGCAAGTAAAATCTTACAGAAAACTGCACAACAAAAAGAAATTCTTGTCTTGTCAAAATTATCTTGTGAGAGGAAAAACAAACATATAGCCTTGAGTTAGGATATTTGATCCAACTAAGATTTTCATTTTTACAGTGACAGATACTACTGCCTTCAGCATAAGCACAAATTAGTCTAATCTCTCTCTCTCTCTCTCTCTCTCTCTCAGCTGGGTGGTTTGATTCTGCCGAGGCCCTCCAGCAGTTGTCATCCAATCGCCTTGTCTGCTTATGCGGATGACGTCAACGTTTTCATCACATCCCACAGGGATGTACAGCGTCTGGTGGACACTTTATCCATTTATGAGAAAGCATCTTCTGCACGGGTAAACTGGGCCAAGAGTGAGGGTCTATTGGTGGGCCAGTGGTTTATATATTTATATATCTACATATTATTCCATCTAGCTACATTGCTCCGCACTGTGTGTGTTTATATACTTGCATATTTATTCCACCTAGCTGCAATGCTCCGTACTGTGGGTGTTTATATATTTACATATTTATTCCATCTAGCTACAATGCTCTGCACTGTGTGTTCATATATTCATATATTTATTCCATCCAGCTACAATGCTCTGCACTGTGTGTCTGTGTGTGTGTGTATATATATATATATTTTATAGTAATATGTACATATGTTTATTAGCTGCTCTTGCTTGCTTGTTTTTTTTTTTTTTTTTTTTTTTTTTTTTTTTCTCTTTCTTGCCTTCTGATTGTTGCTCTGAGTGTTGCTATCCCTGTGCTGTTGCAATCCTGGAATTTCCCCGTTGTGGGACTAATAAAGGCTTATCTTATCTTATCTTACATCAGGACATTCCTCAGCTTCCTGGAGGTCTTCTGTGGGGGAAAGCCGGTCTCAAAGTGTTGGGGGTATTTTTGGGCTCTGAGGACTTTGAACGCAAGAACTGGGAGGGAATTAAGGAGAAGGTGTGTGCTTGCTTTTCTAAATGGAAATGGTTGCTACCACAGCTGTCGTATAGGGGAAGGGTTCTGGTCACCAATAATCTGGTTGCTTCGGTTCTTTGGCATAGGCTTATTGCTTTGACACCGCCCAGGAGCATGGTTGAGGAGGTTCAGAAGATCATCGTGGATTTCTTTTGGTCTGGTCGACATTGGGTCCGTGCGGCTGTTCTCTACCTGCCTGTTGCCAAGGGAGGACAGGGTCTGGTGGACATACAGTCCAAGATCACCTGTTTTAGGCTTCAGACTGCACAACGGCTCCTTTACGGATGTGGCCCCTGCTGGATGGACACTGCAAAACTGCTCCTGAGGAGAGTTGGCCGCTTGGGCTATGATGAGCAGCTTTTCCTCGTGAAGTCCAGGGAGGTGGACCTTACTGGACTTTCTGCTTTCTACACATCTGTCGTACATGCATGGCAAGTCTTCACCGTAGCCCGCATCCCTGAGGAGACACCAGGCACGTGGCTATTCGAGGAACCACTGTTTTTCAATCAATTCATGGACACTCAAGTGCTGCAATCTGTTAGTCTGCGAACTTGTTTAAGAGAGGCACGCTGTACCAAGCTTGGTCATCTTATGAAGATGTCAACTATGTCGATAGAAACGCTGCAACATTACATCTGTCAGACTGGTGCATAGGGTGGTGAAGGAAGTGTGTGCTGCCCTGCCATGACCGCTTAGAGCATTTGCGGAAGACCGGACTCTTTCCACTCAATGGGATGAGGGCACTGTGTCCAACTTTCCTTCCCTTTCCATAAGTCCAGCTGTGGGAGAGTGGCAGGAGGAATAGGATCACCTGCTGTCCTTCAGAAATCCTCGTCTGGGCAAGTTCCAGTTTGTGGGGACGAAGGCGATGTATCACGTCTGTGTGAAGGTTCTGAATCTGCGCTCTCTGACGGACGTGAAAGAGTCGAAGTGGCCGGGTTTTGGGGGCCGGTATTCTGTCCGAAAGGCAGCTGGCGGTCCATGTACAAGCTCCCTATTGAGAAACGGACGGCAGATCTCCAGTGGAGGATTGTTCATGGGGCAGTAGCTACGAATAAATACAGAGCACACCTGGATCCGAATGTGGGGGAGGAATATTTGTTTTGTTCCCAAGTTGAGACCCTGGAGCATTTGTTTGTTCAGTGTTTTCGTTTATCTGGTCTTTTTGATCTTCTGAAAGTGTGGTTTCATGATTTGGGTGAATGTTTCTCTTTTGGTTTGTTTATTTACGGGCCAAAGTATAAAGTGGCAAAGAAGTCTGTGCACACTTTGATGAACTTCCTATCTGGTACTGCTAAACTTGCCATCTGGCTGACAAATCGGACTACTAACACTGGCAATGTGGAGCCTGTGTTTGTTTTCAAGGCCTTGTTAAAAGTCAGACTCCAGGTGGAGTACTCTTACTATAAAATGGTGGACAATTTGGAGGTATTCACCAATAGATGGACTATAGGGAATACTTTGTGTTCTGTGGGGGAGGGGGATGAGTTATGTTTGCACTTTTGAAATGTGAGACACTTGGTGGAATGATATTGGCGATCTTACACTTTTGAATTGTGCAATAAAGGGATTTTTTAAAACTCAAACTCTCTCTCTCTCACTCACTCACTCACTCAGCTGCCCGAGGACAGGGACTTGGCCTGGCTTGAAAACGGGAGGCCTGTGGCTCTTCTTTGCACGGACTACAAGGTCACAGTTTACTCGCCTGCAGGGCATGGATGCCCCAACGTTTTCTTTCTACAATCTGGACGAGCCTGCTGCAAAGATGACTTGCTTGAAAATCCCGCATGGTCTAAGGACTACAATCCATCTGAGATGAGGGAAATGTCTCTGGGACGTACAACGGAAATGGCTGCGGGCGCGCAGCGCCATCTCTGCTGCCGGAGGAAGGGGACTTGGCCTTGCTTAAGAACTGGAGGCCTGTGGCTCGTCTTTGCACGGACTACAAGGAAGACTCTGACTACTGCCACTGGCAATGTGGAATAGGTGGACTGCAGGGAATACTTTGTGTTGTGTGGGGGAGGGGGATGACTTATGTTTGCACTTTTCCAATGTGAGACACTTGGTGGAATGATATTGGTGCTCTTACATTTTTTGAATTGTGCAATAAAGGCATTTTTTTAAAACTCAACTCTCTCACTCTCTCTTATCGGGGATACGTATGTACAGGTGTCCCCCTTATCTGTCCCATCAACGCGTATCACCGTCTCAAATGTTCCACCTTTCATCACTGACGAGCAGTTGGCGACGGAGCTCCGCAGATTTGGGAAGTTTGCGGGCCCGTTTAGAACTCTGACTTTGGGATGCAAGGAGACCAAGTTAAACCATGTGAAATCACTCAGGCGACAGGTGTTCATGTTTTTGGACTCGCCAACTGCGACTCTGGAAGTGTCCGTCCGGGTCAAACATGGGGACGGCTCCTATATGATGTATGCGAGCTCAGGACAGATGAAGTGTTTTGAATGTGGAGACGTGGGCCATAAACGGTTCGCTTGTCTGCACAGGCAGCGGGCGGGGAGCTCTGATGGTGCCGCGGCTGGTGCCGGCGGTGCGCCCTCCGCTCACGCTGCTGCTGAGGCTGCCTGCGTGGCCTCCGCTCCCGCCGCTAATACGGACGCCATTGCAGGGCCTTCCGCCGGTCCTGTTCCGGAGCCTGCTGCTGTGTCTGTGGACAGCCCAGCTGTGGCGCCCGCAGCCCAGCTTACGGCCGGGAGCGTCGCTGGTGATGGCGCCCAAACTGTCACTGATGGTGCGTCAGAATCTCGGTGTGTGACATCAGCGGCTGTGCTTCCGGAGGCTGCTACCGTTTCAGAGCAGGGGACGGAACAGCGACAGTCAGCTGCTGTGGGTGGCGTCCAGGAAAATGTGGCCCATGATGAATCCACTGGCCCAGGAGAACCAAACAGTCAGCTGAGTTGTGCTGACAGGGAAATGGAATCTGATCCTGACACTGTGTCTAATACTGAGTCTATTGAGGCAAAATGCAGTATAAACACGAGTTTGTACTCACTGGAAGAAATAAATGCTTTTCTGGATGAAACCTATAACAAGGCCATTAAAGTCACTGACTACTTCAGTGACACTGATAAATTCATTAAGTCTGTTAATGTGCTAAGAAGGCAGGTTGGTCTTGACCTCCTGGATGAAAGGAAACGTTTTCGCCTTAAGAAACACCTGACAGCCCTGCGTAAAGCAGCAGGGGGAACGGGGGTCAAGCACGCCCGACAGAAGGAATAAATGGCGGTCGTTCCTCTGCCTGTTTTACACATTTTTGGGATATTGTTCGATCAGACTTTTATATGACGTTTCTAATTGACTGTAATTGACTGTCACGGAACTGGATCTTTACCGGTCTCCTGCCGACGCGCAGCTCTATCTTTGCTGCCCGAGGACGGGGACTTGGCCTGGCTTGAAAACGGGAGGCCTGTGGCTCTTCTTTGCACGGACTACAAGGAAGACTCGGACTACTGCCACTGGCAATGTGGAATAGTTGGACTGCAAGGAATACTTTGCGTTGTGTGGGGGAGGGGGATGACTTATGTTTGCACTTTTCCAACGTGAGATACTTGGTGGAATGATATTGGTGCTCTTACATTTTATTGAATTGTGCAATAAAGGCATTTTTTAAAACTCTCTCTCTCTCTCTCTCTCTCTCTCTCTCTCTCTCTCTCTCTCTCTCTCTGACACACACAGCACCATGGCCTAAACAACACCAGGTATCAGAGGATGACACTGATCAACAATTACAGTCTAATGATGACAGCAGAACACAAAGTTATATCAAACAAGTATTCCTGATTCAAACAATGCACAACAGCAGCAACTAGAAAAGCACTTAGAGAGCGCATACCTCTGCCAAGGCTTCTTCCGTCCCTCATAGGTGACCTCTAAAATGCAATGGGTTTGTGTGTAGGCCACGAGCCAGTTCTAGTGAAAATTGCATCAAAGTCTATCCAGTAGTTTTGGACGATTCTTGCTAACACACTGTGAGAAGAGCCTTGGCGGAGGTATGCATTCTCCAATCATCACCAAAATGTAATGGATTCCTCTCTACCCCAAAAACCACCTCTGGTGAAAATGTCATCCAAATCCGTCCAGCAGTTTTTGTGTAATCCTGCTGCACAAATACAAACAAGGGCCTTGGTGGAGGTATGCACTCTCAAATCATCACCAAAATTTAATGGGTTCATCCTTGGCCCAAGGGCTACCTCTGGTGAAAATCTCATCAAAATCCATACAGTAGTTTTTGCGTAATCCTGCTAATAAACAGAAAAACAAACAAACCACCCTAATCACATTACCTCCTTGGTGGAGGTAATTAAAAACCAGCACAGGTGACTGGAAAGCTACAAATAGCATGTCTTACCTTCTGGCCTTCTTTAATGAAAAATCCTTCATTATGTCCTTAAGTCCAGCTCACGAATAACGTCATACTCTATGGACATCAATGTGAAGTTACACAGTCTGTTTAAGCAGCATGCTTGATCTAGTCTACTTTTTACCAAGATCCCAGTCTACTGTCCCATGCACAGCTGTCTGATGTAAGCAATGATGTCCTGACATCAGACCTGACTTTTCTTGTGATGGTCTCCATCTCTCAGCTTGCCTTCTCCACTGGCCTGCTCTCCTTCAGCAGGATCTGGTGTCTTCTCCTCCAGGTGAGTGCTTTAATGGCCCACCTGTCTCCTTGGTGCAGTAATTAGCAGCCCCGCCTCCACTCGTTGCTCCAGCTTACAAAAATCCTTTACTCTTCAGGATTGTTTTGAGCAATTCGTTTTTCCTAAGCTCTTTTCCTCTCAATAATTTTACAAGCGCCACTCACAAACTCTTTTCCAGACATTTTGACTGAGCTAATTACTTCTTACCTCTCACTGGCACTTACATAGTCACATGTCAAAACAATTCCTCTGATAGGCTTTTGTTACGTGGTACTCGCGTGGGCCACATGTAAATTGGACCAATCAGAAGCCAGCCACACAGGACTCTCAAATGATGGACATAGAATTTAACCAATTAACAACAATGTGATCTTTTTTATTGGCTCATGATAGGCCCGGGGCTTCAGCCCAGCCTAGCCCATTTCATTAAGGCGCCCTTGCCTCCAGGCTAGTTAACATTTTTTTTAACAAATTATTTTGAAAACTTGACCCAAATTAAGATGGGTTTTTACCATTAAACTGTTTTTAAGGTCCGATGCAGTTTCAGTCATTATCCTGGGCCACCATGCATACAACTGGGCATGTCCTTCAATCAATTCAGTCTTTTTTCACAGAATTTATTCTGATAATGTAGTGCTAGCTACTGTTAGCCTTGTAGTATGTTGTTGGGCCTAGTAATCACCGATTCTGGCTTTTTTTTTTGGGGGGGGGGGGGTGCTGAAAAGATTTTGAGATGAAACTGTAAGACAATGATAGGGTTTTTTTGCAGAAAAAAGGACATAAGATACTATTCTATACAATGTAGATTTGTTTTTATAGGGGAATTTATATCCATCGGAGTGCATCTTTAATTTGCAGAGCCAGAATGGAACGACTTCAACCCAGATTCTCAAAAATAAAAGAGAAAGTAAACCCATAAAATTACTTAAAATGACCAAAGATTCAGTCCTTTCTGCATACGTTTTCATGCCTAAACTTCAGTGAAAACCTATTGTTTTTTCTCAATTTTTTTTTTATTCAAGTTTTTGTAAAGGGTATACATGTCATTACAGCATTGCATTGTTTACATTTTCATCACATTTTCCCTTTTTTTTGTTTTTTGGCAAGATTAAAAAAAAATTACTACAACAGCCTTTTTTTAAGTGAAAGAAAAGAAAAATAAAAAAAAGAGAGAGGAAAAATAAAGGAACATCTGAGTAGCATTGGAACAAAGAGAGGAGCCATTATTGAAATGGTGTTTGTCAAAGATTAGATCTGATGGAAGACACATATGTGCTCCAGGGTTGCCAAAAGTTCAAGAACCCATTCATGTCCTGTCTCAGTGCAAATGTCAACTTTTCCATCAAATAAATGTCCTGAATCACATTAATCCAATCTTCAGGTGCAGGACAGTCTCTCGACATTCATTTTTTTGTTAGTGCTTTTTTACTTGCCAATATTAAAACACTGAATAAGTATTGTTCTCCTCGTCTTTCCAGTGAGTCCGGTAGTAAACCCAAATACAAAGTTACAAAAGAAAAGGGAACTGTTACTTTGAATATTTTCCCCAATATTGTCTGTACATTAGTCCAATATTGGTGGATAACTGGGCATGACCAAAACACATGAAAATGATGTGCAGTCTTTTCACCACACAAGCGCCAGCAAGTCAACCCTTTACTAGTAAATTTGTTTTGTACAGGTGTTCTGAAAAATCTTACCAAATTTTTCCATCCAAATTCTCTCCATAGCAGGGATGAGGTACTTTTCCACTGTTGTTTGTTTAATTGTTCCCATATTTCCAGTTGTAAAGTGAAATTCCCCTCTTTTTCCCATTTCTTTTTTTTTTTATATATGATGTGTTGTCTCCTTTTAAATCTTGAAGACCTTGGTATATTTTAGAGATGTATCTGATCCCTGGGATCCCTTTATATGCCATTAAGAAGACCTTCAGAACACCTGACTGGGCCCTTTCCAAATCCTCCTTTTTAAGTATTTTGTTTATGTGGTGTCTAAGCTGAAAGAACCTGTAAAGGTCTTGATTTATTAGACCTTGTTTTTTCAAATCTTCAAAACTTTTTAAAGTTTGCCCTTTAAAAAAAATCGTAATATTTTATCAGTCCGTTCTCTTTCCACTTTTTAAATCTAGTAAAATCCTGATCATAGGAAATCCATTGCAATAATCGATAGGGTTCTTTAGTTTGATTCTTTCTGACTATCTTAAACCAAATTTTTAGCGGGGTCTCTATCCATGGGTTAGTGTTATTCAAATGTTTAGGTAAGGCATTATTCCCTATTATCGCCTGTAGGGGGATGTCACTTGTTATATGGCATTCTATCTCCTTCCATTGTGCAGTGTAGAATGGGTTACATATCTCTACTAAAGTTTTAATTTGCGTGGCTTTAAAATAGTCCCTGATATTTGGCAGCGCGAGCCCACCTTTGTCTTTGTTTAGCTGTAGGGTTCTATACCTGATTCTTGGTCTCTTGCCCTACCATATGAATCTTGAGATCCTTCTGTCTAGTTCTTGCCATGTTTTTTTGGGAGGGTCTACCGATATTGTTTGGAAAAGGTATAGAAGACGTGGAAGTATATTCATTTTCACTGCTTCAATTCCTTGTGCAGTACCCAAGAATGGTATCATATTCCATCTTGCTAGATCAGATTTTATTTTTGCCATCAGTGGATCATAGTTTAGTGTTATAATTTTGTTGAGTTGTTTCGGGATATTGACCCCCAGATATTTCATAGATTCCATCTCCCAGTTAGTTTTGAATTTGCTTAGTAAATATTGATTTGGGTTATAGTTGAATGTTAAAATTTGGGTTTTATGCATGTTCAATTCATACCCCGATAACTCTCCATACTCTGAAAAAACTGAGATTAGTTCTGGAAAAGAGGTGTCCAGCTTCCCCAGGTATATTAAAATGTCATCAGCTATATTTTAGAGCTATATTAGCTCTATTTTATGTTCCTTCTGACCAAGTGTAATACCTTGAATTTTTTGATTCTGTCTTATCCATTGGCTCAGAGGTTCTATGAAGACTGCAAAGAGCAGTGGAGACAAGGGGAAGCCCTGACGACATCCTCTCTCCAGTTCAAAAGATGATGATAATTTACCATCAATCTTTATTTTTGCTGTTGGTTTTTTATATAATGCCTGGATAGTTCTAATGAAGTTGTTATGAAAATTGAAACTGGACAAGATTCTATATACAGTAGGAAAGACCAGTCAACCGAATCAAATGCTTTTTCAGCATCTAATCCCAGTATGGCTGCATTTAAATTATATTGTTTTATGTGACGAATTATGTGTAAACTGCGTCTAATGTTATCTTGTGTCTGTCTTTCTCTTATAAAACCTGTTTGGTCTAAATGAATTATACTACCGTTCAAAAGTTTGGGGTCACCCAGACAATTTTGTGTTTTCCATGAAAAGTCACACTTTTATTTACCACCATGAGTTGTAAAATGAATAGAAAATATAGTCAAGACATTGACAAGGTTAGAAATAATGATTTGTATTTGAAATAATTTTTTCCTTCAAACTTTGCTTTCGTCAAAGAATCCTCCAATTGCAGCAATTACAGCATTGCAGACATTTGGCATTCTAGCTGTTAATTTGTTGAGGTAATCTGGAGAATTCTGACGCAATGAGCAAACACATTGTACCATTAGAACACTGGAATGATAGTTGCTGGAAATGGGCCTCTATACACATATGTAGATATTGCACCAAAAACCAGACATTTGCAGCTAGAATAGTCATTTAATAGTCATTTGAATTAGCACGACAGGCAGGGATGCTAAAAAAACAAGATAAGATGCAAGCAACCTGGACAAGAAACTGTAGAATTTGGATTAAACTAAATGGATCACCTGAGCAAGCAAAAAGTATTATGATCAGAGATGCTACTGAGTTAGATAAATACAGATGAACACTGATTAGAAAATTACGAGCCAATGATAATCCATACTCATACACACGATAAGAATAGTTCTTTTGATACACCATGCCAAAGTACTTTAATAAAAATAACCAAAACAAACAAAAACTTATGACCGACTCAAGTAGACATCAATTATCCCCAGTTGGAGGAAGTCATTTGACACAGAATGAGGAAACTCAAACTCTGAAAACATACCATTATGCTGAACATAAACCACAAGAGATGGAGAATGATATTGATCCTGATAACCACTTTTTCAACAATATTCATAACCACTGTGAATATTACACTGAAAAACAATTCAAAAGTCAAATGCAATTAGATGGTAAACTATCAATAATACACTTCAATAGCAGAAGTCTTAACAAAAACTTTCCACAGATTCAGGACTATTTAAAACACCTAGACAGAAAATTCACAGCTATTGCAGTCTCTGAAACTTGGCTTAACAAAGAGCAGGCTCCCCTGATGGCAATAGAGGGATATCAGATGTTTTATATTAACAGAACTCAAAAAAAGGGTGGTGGTGTTGCACTGTATATTGATGACCTGTACAGGTGTAAGCTTGTAAATGAAATGTCCTTAGCACTACCAGGGATTCTGGAATGTGTTACTGTTGAGATTGACCTAGACAAAACAAAAAATCTAATCATAAGCTGCATATATAGAACACCGGGAACTTGCATTGAGACATTCAGAGATAAATTAGTCGAGCTGTACAATAATATTACTAGTAAGAAAATGGTAGCAGTTTGTGGAGATTTCAATATTGACTTACTGAATCCTCATCAACAAAATGTAGTTACAGAGTTCATGAAGTCTATGTACAGCATGAGTCTATATCCCACAATAACACATCCCAGTAGAATCACAGTTCACTCTGCTACACTTATTGACAACCTGTTTGTCAATGTTTTCGATAAGAAAATAGAAAGTGGATTATTGATAAATGATATAAGTGACCACTTGCCAACCTTTGCACTTATCCATGGCCACACGGGGCCCAACGCAGAAAAAACTTCAAAATCGTTCAGACACAAATCCCCAAATGCAATCAGTTCTCTTAAAGAGGACTTGCTGAAGCAAGACTGGACAGAAGTCTATGTATCAGATGTAAATGAAGCCTATGACACATTTATAAACATTGTAACCACTCTTTATGAAAAAAACTGCCCATTAGTAATAAAAAAGCTTAAACACAAATTTGCTAATAAGCCATGGTTAACCAAAGGACTACAAAAGGCGTGTAAAAAGAAAAATTCATTATATAAAGCTTTCCTAAAGAAAAGAACAAAAGAAGCAGAGCAGCGGTATAAAACATACAAAAATAAGTTAACATATATAATAAGATGTAGTAAAAGAGACTATTACAGTAAAGAACTGGAGAAAAACAGAGACAATATTAAAAATACATGGACAATACTCAACAGTATCCTTGGAAATAAAAGCAGAAATACAAGCTACCCAACTAATATTCCAAAAAATAATAAAACGACTCAGAGTGTGAATATCGCTTCACCTGCAGATTAATTTAATAATTTTTTTGTTAACATTGGACCTAAACTGGCCCGAGAAATACCCACTACGGTGCCAACAGGTGATACAATATGCAATAACACTGCTGTAAAAGACTCCATCTTCATAAAGAACACAGACGAAAGAGAGGTCATTGAAATTGTTAAATCGTTCAAAAGTAAAACATCTACTGACTGTGATGGTATCGACATGCTACTAGTCAAAACTGTTATCAAATGCATAGTAAAACCACTGACGTATATCTGCAACCTGTCTCTCCAATCAGGTATATTTCCCAATGCAATGAAAATAGCTAAAGTAATTCCGATATACAAGACGGGCGACAGAGGGGAACTCTCAAACTATAGACCAATTTCACTATTACCACAGTTTTCCAAGATACTTGAAAAAATATTCTATGAGAGAATTGACAACTTCATACTGAAGAATGATTTATTATGTGAGCAGCAATATGGGTTCAGACACAAGAGGACAACTGCATATGCCCTAATGGAATTTACAGAAAAAATATCAACAGCCATTGAAAATAAAGAGTATTCAGTTGGAGTATTCCTAGATCTTAAAAAAGCATTTGATACAGTAGATCATAATTTATTATTAAAGAAACTACAAAATTCTGGTATTAGAGGTGTAGCACTGTCCTGGTTAAGTAGTTACTTAAAGAATAGATATCAGTATGTATGTGTTAGCAACAAAAACTCAGAGTTGCTGAAGGTCACCTGTGGAGTCCCACAGGGTTCAGTTTTGGGACCATTATTATTCAATATGTATATAAACGATATATGTAAAGTCTCAGAAAAAATGGACTTAATATTGTTTGCCGATGACACTAATCTGCTATGCAGTGGAAACAATTTGGAACAACTTCTGGATACACTCGGGAAGGAATTAGGAAAGCTTAAACTGTGGTTTGATTCAAACAAATTAACGCTCAATTTAAGTAAGACAAAATTTATAGTCTTTAACAACCATCACAACAATCCAGTACCCAAACTCAGTGTAAATGGTGTAGAGATTGAAAGGGTATCTGAAACCAAATTCCTTGGAGTAATAATTGATAACAAACTGTGTTGGAAGTCACATATTAATTATATTAAAGGTAAAGTCTCCAAATCAATTGCAATATTACACAGTGAAATATTTGCTGAATCAACCCACACTATACACCTTGTATCCTTCATTAATACTCCCATACATGACATATTGTAATGAAGTATGGGGAAATACATATAAAACAAACATATATCCACTCTTTATGCTTCAAAAGAGAGCTATTAGAATAATAAACAAAGCAGCTTACAGGGAACCAACAAACCCACTTTTTCTTAAACAAAAAACTCTCAAGTTGAAAGATCTGGTTGACTTTAAAACCGCAATAATAATGTTCAAAGTGAAGAATTTATCACTGCCTGCAAATATCCAAAAGTTGTTCCAAACAAGGGAGAAACGATATCACTTCAGAGGAACATGTATATTTCAAAAGCCTACAGTGAGAACAACCACCAAGCAACACTGTATTTCAGTGCAAGGAGTCAGATTATGGAACAATTATGGACCTGAATTAAAATCATGTACAACGCTTGGACAATTTAAACAAAAACTAAAGGAAGAAATACTCCAAACATATTTACAAGACGACATGTAAACTCACATAAGGATTGACATATCCAGCCTGTGTTGTGTTGTAGCTTAGTTTTTTTTTTTTTTCTCTCTGTGACATTCTGTCTTAGATTTGTCTTGAATAGTAACCGCTTAACTTAGCTTAGCTTAGTTTTCTTTTTTTTTTTTTTTCTCTCAGTCACACTTTGTCTTAGCTTTGTTCTAAATTGTAATCACTCTTGTCTTGTTTACTCTTTTTTCTTTGAATTTTTGGATGGAATATGGGTGGGCAATATAAGCTGCGGCTTCAGCCATCACCCATTTCGGATAACTCACGTGGAATTGTTTAGTAGAAGGAGTCTTTGTCTAATTTGACCTTGTTGTTATATTATACAGTTTCTTTAACCTGTACTGTATTATCCGAAATAAATAAATTCATTCATTCATTCATTCATTCATTCATTCATTTACCACATGAGCAATGTATAGAGTGTATTTCTGATTAATTTAAAGTTATCTTCATTGAAAAAACAGTGCTTTTCTTTCAAAAATAAGGAAATTTCTAAGTGACCCCAAACTTTTGAACGGTAGTGTAAGTCAATCAGTATATTTTCTAACCTTTTGGCAAGGATAGCGGTAAAAAGTTTATAGTCCTGATTTAACACACTGATTGGTCTGTAGTTGGAGCAGTCTTGTTTATCCTTTTCAGGTTTAGGTATGACTGCAATGACCCCTTCTCTCCAGGAGGGGGGATTTCCCCTGTGTGGAGGATATAGTTACAGTAAATGTTTTCAGAAGGAGAGGAGATAGTTGCTGTTTAAAAGTTTTGTACCACTCTGCTGTATAGCCATCTGCTCCTGGAGATTTGTTAGCTTTAAGTTTCATAATTGCTTTTTCTAATTCTTTAGGTTGTATTTCTGCCAATAGTTTTTTATTTTGTGACTCAGTAAGTTGGGAAAGATTTAGTGTATTTAGGAAGGCTTCGGATGTGTCTTTTTTGTGTTTTTTGAGGGAGTACAAGTTCTTGTAGTAATTCTCAAAGCTTTTATGAATTTCCTGAATTCTAATTTTTATTTCCTTTGATACTGGGTCTCTGATTTTGTAGATTGCTCTCTCCGTTTGTTGTTTCCTCAGTTTATAGGCTAGTAATTTTGCCGATTTGCAACCTGTTTCATAATATTTTGGTTTCAGAAATGTAAGTTTCTTCTGGATTTCTGTTGTGTAGATCTCATTTATTTTATTTTTTTTTATTTCCTTAATTTTGAGCGAGTCATTAGAACGGGTGTTGTCTTTGTGCTCTTTTTCTAGTTTCTTAAGTTCTGACTCTAATGTGATTAGTTTTTCTTGTCTCAATTTCTTTTGGAGTGCCAGTTTTGCGATAATCTTTCCCCTTATTACAGCTTTGCATGCATCCCACAGTATTAAAGGGGATACTTCTCCATTATCATTTTCTTCCAAATATCTGAGAATATCTGATTCCAATTCATCTTTCAGTGGTCCTTTCAGCACATTTGAATTTAACCTCCAAGAAAATGTATTATTTGTGTATTTTTGGATATTTAAGTCCATATAGATTGGACTGTGGTCAGAGAGATCCATCAGCCCTATTTTACATGTTTTTACTCTTCCAATGTCTCTATTAAATGTAAAAAAATAGTCAATCCTTGAATATGATGAATGTGGTGCTGAGTAAAATGTATAATCTTTTACACTGGGGTTGAATTCCCTCCACACGTCACAGATTCCCATTTCATTTAGTAGCATCCTAATTTTTCTACTTTGGGTGTTATTTTGATGTGAAGAATTACCTGATGCATCCCAGTATGGATTCAGTCTTAGACTGAAGTCTCCACCACATATCACTAAACCTTGGGCTTTAGTTATCATTAGGTCAAATGCATTTTTATAAAATTTCCAGTTAGCCCCTGGAGGTGCGTATACATTCAGCAGAGTGATAGCTTCTCCCTCTAGCCGACCAAGTACCATGCTAAATCTCCCTTCTTTATCTTTGTGTTCTGAATTTTTTTCAAATATAATTTTGGTTGAGATCAATGTCGCTACCCCCCTCCTCCTCCCTGACTTATATGAAGATGAAGAGATCAGTTTAAACCCTTGTCTATTACTGTAAGTTTAGTGTGTTCCAAGTCTGTTAGGTGGGTCTCCTGTAAAAATATTATTCCTGCTTTGTCTTTTTTCATTTTGCCTAGAATCTTGGATCTTTTAACTGGATTCAGGATCCCTTTTACATTATATGAGATTATTTTGGTTGAACCCTGTTTCTCCATTGTATTGTCTTATTTAGTATAAAAGTATAGTGGCCCTCTCTTATGCTACTCAAAAACTGAAAGAACATTAAGAACATAAAAAACATTAAGAACATAGTATATAAAACTTTAAAACAAAAAACTGTCAAAAGATCTTCCTGAATTGAGGTCTTTTTAGCAACCTTTGAGGAGCCTTGATGGTGTGTTGGCTCTGAGGGAAATTCCTCAAACTTTGTTACGTGTTGAGGGCCCTCTCTTACCCCTGTAAGTTGTCCCATGTTTTTAACGTGATTTTCGGATCCCAATCCAAACTCGTATAGATTTTTTTTTTTTTAATGCCTATACCCTATGAAATTATGCGCTACCTCCCACCACCATCACAGCAAACAATCACGGTAATACAGTATTTGTTAGTGTGGAGAGTTCATGTGGTTCATTGTCACATTTCTATTTTAACAAGTTTTTTTTTTTTTTTAAGACTTATTTGTTTCTAATATTATGACTGTTCCACGAAATGTTTTACCACTTCATATTTGCTGATTCTGCATCTCCTTTAATGTTTGTTACCTTGTAGGAGGAGGGTTGGATGTGCATATTGACTAAAAATATCGTTATTCCCTCCTGAAAGCGTCCAGTTTTTCCTTATAGCCCTGGCGCTGGGTTTCCCGCTGCTGGCCCATGGATTTTGAGGGTCTCTGTGTGCACCACGTTTGAGCCTTGAGTCTTTCGATCGGGTCTGCTGCGGATTTATACACCAGTACCAGGAGCCCTCTTCTCACAATATCCCTGGTTGCTTCTTCCGCCGAGTTGTAGAGACACGTCTCTTCCCCGTAAAAAACCCTCAGCTTCGCCAGGAATGGAGTTTGAAAGTGCAGTTTCTTCTCTCTTAGTACCTTTTTAGCGTCATTGTATTCCCAACGTTTTTTAAGGACCTCCGGGGCATAGTCATGCTCCACAAAAACTTTTCTTTCTTGGTGCATAAATCCTTTTTTCTGCCAAGCCAGTCTCAAAACCTCTTCTTTTGTTTTGAAGTTGGAAAACTTCACCACCACCGATTGCGGGGGAGCTTCCGCCGACAGCCTTGGGGCTAATGAACGGTGCGCCCTTTCTATCTTCAAGTCGGTGGGGAATTTCCAACTTTTCTCTCAGTATGGTTTCCACGCATGCAGCCATTGTGGTGAAACCATCCTCGACTCCTTCTTTCAGACCATGAATTCTTATGTTATCCCTTCTTAGTCTTCCTTCCAGGTCGGTTAGCTTAGCCTCCAGTCTTGTCTGTTGTTTAAGTAATTCCAGCGTGGTTTCTTCCAGCCCTTTTATTCTTTCCTCTGCTTCCATGATTCAGGCCTCAGCCTGGTCCACTCTGTTGTTTGTCCTTTTTATTTCGTCTTTAAGTTGACGAAATTCGGCCCTCTCGGCGAAATTCTCTTAATTCTTGAAGTATCGTTTTTAAGCTAGCCATGTTGCTAGCCTCATTTTGCTCCTCCATTTCCAAGAGGTTATTGTCTTCGAGATCAGTTTCTCCGGCTGATGCGTGTCTTGGCCTGGTAAATGTCGATCTCTTCTGTTTTCCTTTAGGCATAATAACTTTGTCTTTTGATTTTCACTCTTCCATAAATCCGTTAAATCTGATTTTCATGATATTTTCATGGATGGGATCTGGGAGCTTCAGCGTTAAGCAGCTACCACCATGGTGTCCAGACCGGAAGGCGAAAACCTATTGTTTTTTAAAGTCTAAATATTGGCAGGTGTGCATTCAATACTACATAGTGTTGGGAGTAACGTGTTACAAAGCAACACGTTACTGTAACACCACTACTTTTGCAGTAACGTTCTGTGTATTGAAATTACTGTTTAAAAATTCAGTAATGCTTTAAAGTTACTGAAATTTGATGAGATGTGTTACTCGCATTACTCGTTTTATTAATATGGATAGATATTTTAGCACAAACAGACGATCATACAACTTGCAGTTGCTAGACACTTTCCTCATCAGCTGCCAACTGGGGATGAATACACAGTTTTGGTGGCTACTGGCGGGACAACTGCTATCCCCAGTGCCACCAGCGGCCTCAAGCCACTGGAGGTTGTCATGCCAAAGGCAAAGGCAAGCAAATAAATAAGCAAATAAATATAAACTGACCATACCCTAACTGATGCAGCCATCACACAGTCTCCTCCACAGGTCTGTTTCCTGTCCTGCCCCAGTTCACATCACAACCCGGTAAAGAAATGCCGTGGCGGTGGCGACTTCTCATATTGATCCCTGATCACCTGTTGTCTGAGCGGTAAGTAGCCCCTAACAGCTCCTACCTCTGTGGTTAAACATGAGTATTTTTTGAGTTAGAAGCTCGCATTTAATGTCCGCATTAAATGTATTTAAAGTTTTCTTACACACAGAGGACAAGTGACTGTGATTTGCTGCAGTAAAGAACAGCTTCTTCTAAGCGGTGAATTTTCATTTATCTGTGCTTTCTAATTTTATTTTATCAAAAACGGCCCACCAGGGGTTCCAAAATTTTCTCTGTGAATTCACAGCCCAGCAGGTGCAAGACATTGATTCAACATTGTATTCTCCTTGATCTATGTCATGACGTTGTGCAATGTAAAATCAACATTGTTTCAACGTTGTTTCAACGTTGATTTGTTTTGTCTAAACAAAGTGATGAATCAACATTGATATGTTGATTCATACAAGGTTGTATGAGTCAACGCTGTATCTACATTGATTCATGGTCAGATCCTCAACCGGCTGTTTTGGTTCTGTGTATCCCATGATTCATTGCATCATTTTGTCAAACAAGCGCCATTTTTTGGCATTCTGTTTTTATCACTATGTCTGAAGTCCTGCAATATCAAATTAAACCTGATCCATTATGCACCATTTTTGGTGTGGCCCCAGAACTTGACTTGCCAAATTCTAAATTAAAAGTATTCAAATTTTCATTATTATTGGCCAGGCGTGCTGTATTACTGAAGTGGAAAGACTCTTTGCCCCCTTCACATGTACAGTGGATAAAAGATATAATGTCCTGTCTGGATTTAGAAGAAATCAGATATACAGTTCGCGGCTCTGAAAATAAATTCTATAAATTGTGGCGCCTGTTTCTCGATTTCTTTGAGAGACCCACGACTATAGCTTCTGAGTAGCTCATATCTCCCTTACCCCACCCCCACCTCACACACACAATTTTTTTTTCTCTTCCCTCTTGGTATTTTTATTATTATTATTGTTTACTTAATTTTTTCCCTTTTTTGTTTTTTTTGTTTTTGTTCTTGAAGCATGCACATTTGTTAGTTTTAAATTCTATTTTTGTGCTGTTTGGTAAAAACAAAAATGAAAATTTCCAATACTTTCTATTGTATTTTGTATTGACACTTCACTTAATAACAATAAAAAGACCTTTGAAAGAAGCAAGCGCCATTTTGGAAACTTGTTCGTCGGGAATCGGATAATCCTCTTAGAGGTAAGAAAATCTTGAACTTATGTTTATTAATTCAGCAAAAACTAATTGATTTAATGCATATTTACTGCAAATTCCATCCAGGTATTCATTTTTTTTACCGCCATTAGTCTGTTGCGTTTTGTTGCCTCACCATAATGACGTCAAGCTCCATAGTGTCCGAAATCTGTTAATTTTATTGTTATATTGAGTTTATATAGTTCACTATATCTAAATTCACTATATAGCAAGTAGAGAGTGAGTGAGTGAGTGAGTGAGTGAGTGAGTGAGTGAACATTCCAAGCACAGCGTCATGTTCTCAAAAAGCAGTCGTATATGGGCGGCAGTGGCTCAGGAGGTAGAGCAGGTCGTCTAATAACCGGATGGTTGGCGGTTCGAATCCCGCTCTCCCCAGATATCCTGCAGTTGTGTCCCTGGGCAAGACACTTCACCCGCATTGCCTCCAGTGACCATAACACTGGGTATGAATGTGTATAAATGTATAAAAAAATGTTCGGTGGTAGCCGGAAAGGCCGTTGGCACAGATTGGCTGCCACGTTTCCGTCAGCCTGCCCCAGGGCAGCTGTGGCTGCAGAAGTAGCTTGCCACTACCATTGTTTGTCTGGAGTGAATGAATAATGTACCTATTTGTAAAGCGTCTTTGAGTATATATGATAAAGCGCTATATAAAATTGATGCATTATTATACTGTATTATGTTTAATATATGTTTGGTTATATGTATCCCATGATTCATTGTGTCGTTTCGTCAAAACAAGCGCCATTTTAGAAACTTTTAAAACACAGCTGCTTGTGTCTCGCCTGATTCATCCTGTCTTGTTGTTCGTCAGAAAGCGCATTAATCATAGATATGTTGTTGTTCGTTGGAAAAGCACATTAATCCTCATACAGGTAAGAAAATCTTGAACATCAGGGGTGTTATTTCTTTCGAGGAGTATATAAATTACCCAGATAAGACCATATTGTTCTTGCAATCAATCTACATGTTGCTCACAAACGTCGGAATCATGTGAAACAGTGTGGGCAAGTTTTTTTTTATATGCACTAACCTAAATATTATATTTATAATGACAAAACAACATTCATTACTGATTAGTTCAAAATTTCATAAATAAATAGAAATTTGCACGTGCCACATGGCGAATACCAGTGATTGAACATGTAGGCCCTTGATCGGTGTTTTCATTTTGTATTGTTCAAAGTGAACTTACCAGTTGATCATGTTGATTATAGATTGTTATAAACGTATGCTTTTTTGTTCTGGTTTTGAAAAATTCACTTTAAAAGTACAGTATTACTGTTTTTTAGCATAGTGCTACAACCTGCACAGTTCATAGAAGGGGCCTCCTCCTGCTGGCTGGCGATAATATATCCTGGCCAAGCAAATTTTTTTTAATCCAAGTTTTTATCCCATATAATGCAATTAATAGTACAACTAGCTGTATGCATGTTGCTCAAGAAATGCTGGAGACAAAAAATCATTAATAGCACACTTTCTAGATTTAAGAGGTTCTGACCAATTAGGCCTATTTATTTTTATGTTTAATGTATGTGGAGGCCAGGGGAATGGAGAATGAAAATTATTTCTTTGAAATGCACTTAAGGTTGAATAGTTCATTTACATTAGTTTTAATGCAATTTTATTTATTTTTAGATTACAAAGTGATCAGTTCCAACTGAACCAAATATACTAACATGGTATCATCTCATTCATCTGTGCACACTAACACATGCAGTTTTATCAATTTCTTTTTCTTTTTTTTTTTTTTTGCTTCTTTTATTTTAAGTTTACAAACTTGCTCAAAATAAATTTTGGTTCCTTTTAGTACAGTAACGCTGGTGATACAAAAATGAGCTACTACCACAGAAGATGGAGATTCTGTGAAGCTGCTGTACGTCCTATGTTAAATGAAAGCAGTGATGAAGATGGGGATACTTATCAAAATGCATCATTAGATTCACTACCTCAGCACTGTCCAAGATCAACAAATTTGCAAGTTGAGGTCCCTTTAGAATCAGAAGGAGTGGCTGCTACCTCAGGCAGTGAGACTGGTTTAAACGACTATGGATTTGATGCCTATGTATGGTCATCTGATTCCTCAAATGCGTCAGAAAATGAACATGAAGTGACTGATGAAGAAGAAAGTAACATAACTATTGATCTAAAAGCCTGGAGTGTGAAACATCAGTGTTCCAGTTGATCTCAAAAGAAAGGCTGTGTGTCTACCACATAAGGATGGATTGGCGATATTCCCTCTCCTGCATGGCATAGAGCATTAAATCAAACTGTGCTGTAAGTAAACTAATGTATGGGGGTTGTTATTAAAGTTTATATATATATATATATATATATATATATATATATGGCAGATGATAAAATAAAGGCAGCGTTGTGAAGGTTTTTAAGCAGGTTTATTAAATCACACCGCCATCATAGGAACTCCGCTCCATCCCAGTGTGAGCAGACTGGAGCGGGGTCCTCAGGCTCTCTAGCAAAGTGAGACACAAGAGTGAGTGTGTCAGCAGCAGTTGCAGGAATGAGAGAATGAGTTACAGAATATGTGTAGTATTTATATCAGTTACAGACAATGCATGAAAGGGCATTCACAGCAGTGGGTATGGCATTTGCATTTGAGAGACACAGTGAGAACAGGAAGCATGAACACAATGCATGAATGGGACATTAACATCACAATACTGAGCTGAAACAAGCCAGAAGGAGCGGGGCTGCCTGTAGACATTAATACACACATTTCACTGCTCTGTTATTTGCTCTAGCTGAGCGCTGTGTCTGTCTCAGTCTGTTGTGGGGGTTGCCCCACACGCTCCCCCCTAGAGGGCTTGGCAGGGGGCCGAGGCCTCGATAGTGCAGCTTTGGCGGCGAGCAGGGAAAGCTCTGTGCAGGCGGAGGTGGAGGGGGGTGGGGGCAGTAAGTGCCGGCAGGAGACGATGAAATCGTCTGAGCCGCGCAAAAATTGCTTGTGGGTCCGCGATGTCGAAGGGCTGTCCCGTTGAACGTGCAGAGGTCCACAAGAAGAAAAATTAGTCACTGACTCCTCCCGCGATTAAGTCCTGCAAGGATTAATAGCGGCCGTGAAGAAAAGCAGGAGCGGCTGTAAGAAAAAAAAACAAAGGCAAAGGGACTTGGCGTGTTGACTTTAGGTGCGTGCACAACCTTAAAGCCTTCGGGAACCGCAGACTGCTGAGTTCCCCTTGTGTGCCGTGGCTGAGACCATTAGCAAATCCTTCGTGCATGCTGCGTGCGTGCCTCAAGTGAGCGAGCAACCCTGAAGGGCCTGTGTGCAGCGGCAAAGGATGATGGCGATCTGTGGAGCCGTATGCGTCCCGTGCGTGGTGCGCCGTCCTCGTAACTCCCTGGTGCGTGTGCCGGGGCTCCGTGTGTGGGTGGGCCAGCTGGAGAGGAGACAGGGTCGGGGAGATTAATCATCCCTGTTCAATGTGTTGGAGCGGTGAGAGGAAGTAGACGATCTTTGTCCCTCGAGCTCGTGCAGATGCGTTGGAGCGGTGAGAGGGAGGAGACGATCTTTGTCACTCGCTCGGCCATGGTGCGTTCAGGTCCACGCGCTGCATTCTCCATCGGTCATGGAGGTCGCCGTCATGGAGAGGAGACGAGGTACATGCACTCTCGTGTGGAGGAGCTGTGAGCGTGGCCGGTCCAGCGTAGATGTGCCGATCTAGGCGTGCAGATCCCACCATGAAGTTTGCTGCGGCTTTCCCAGTCGTGGGTGATGTCCTGAGAGTTCCCTGAAGCAGAAGGGAGCTGCTGCATTCGCTTGTCGTCGGAGCATCACCGCTGGGTGCTGCGTTCGCCGGCAGCGTGTTTTTTTCAGCGTCGGGTCACCAATATGGTGGATGATAAAATAAAGGCAGTGATGAGAGGTTTTTAAAGTCCAAATGTCACGTAATAGGGTCCTTAAAATGTCTTGAAACTAGATATAAAAGGGAACCGATCCGTTCGGGTCTCGGTGCATATGCTTCAGTAACGCCGGAACATTCGTTAATTTAAAACTGCCGCGCTTGGCCTGACGTTCCTACTCACGGCCCCCGGAATCGCCTGGGGAAGAAGGCGGAAGTGACGAAACAGATTGTACCTTAGTTTGATGCTTGGGGTATCCCGATTGATTGTTTATATGGAGACTGGAAGAGGCACCGCATATTTTTAATACATAGACAGTTTTTTTTTCCTTTGTTTGTGGAAGGCAATCACTATTTTTGTTCTTAGTTACCCCTCGTTACCAACGTAACAACGACCAACAATTTTATCCTTAGAAATAAATCATCTATCGTATTGCTGGATGGCACCGTAAAACGGGGCTATAAGGGACGGCTGGGTAATAAGGGACACTTTTCTGGGAAATGTTTTAAATGTAATTCGTGTTGTTATTGTCAAATATTTTAAGGATTCATGGATATTTGACAATAACAACACAACTCAGTGTCCTGCTCAAAATAAAAAAAGCAGAATTCTGGATTTGGAAGGCGATTCCTCTCTGTTCCGGAGACGCAGGACAGTCGAAAGTGTAAGGCCATCAGCCTAATGATTGAGTCCACACTTCTAACTGTAGTGATAATAGCTCACGCTGAGCGCTTTGCCCGCCCCGGCCATCAGCCTAATGATTGAGTCCACACTTATCACTGTTGTGAGAATAGCTCACGCTGAGCGCTCTGTCAGCCCCCTAGCTGTGGGGGTCACACACACGACGTGTTCCTCAACACACTCAATAATTTTTTTCCCGTATATTTTTATTTTGGGCGTACAGAAATGGCAATACGCCCGTATTTGCTAAAATTGCATTTTCCCTGTATTAAAATACGGCGAAAACGTATCACTTGACAGGTATGCGCCTCCATTCTCATTCTGATCTGGTCAATTTCTTGACAGCAGCGGCTCTCCTCCACTGTTGGCATTGCTTGGCAACACTCACAGATGCACCTACTGAAAAATTCAAGTACAAGAATTTGCAAATATTTTACATAAATATGCTTGTTTGTTGATATTGTAAGCACAGGTTTGTTGATATTGCAATTGTGAGCTTTTATAAATTTTGTAACAATATAATATATATAATATTCAATAATGTGTTCACATCCTGTCCATATTATTTACACCATATCCACCTCATAAATGCCTTGCAGAACTCATGTAAAATAAAGTGAAAAGATCCATTGCATTATTCATGTTGTCTTTGTTTATTAATAGAACTTTCAAGCCCTCCCCATGAAGTGCCATGTGCTAGAGACATAGTTTTTTCCCAATTATTTCTAGTTATCAAACCTTGAAGCTGGCGTACAAAACAACAAGCTAGATTTCTAATTCGTCTACAGTGAGAAAGGAACATTCCTGGTTATGGTCCTATACACACGATCCTGAGGATTTTAATACAAGTCATTTTCTACAATTACTTCCATTTCATCCTTGATTTTGTTGCTACAAATGAATGAGGAAAGAAAGGGTTCTACTGTAAGCTAGCGCCCCACTGTATCGTCATAATAATGGCTTCCGAAAAATTGATATTTATGGGGCGCCCTCGACAGACCCCCTTCGGCTTCCCAATTTTGCCGGTGGTTATAGTTAATTTATTAAACATCACAGATTTCTTTTGGCTTACCATTCAACATTCTGGAGGCGATTAATGTCCAATTCAATGATATTTTCCACTGGTTCTGCTCTCTGGTCATCGTCGGAACTGTTGTCATCAGACAAAGCATCTGATTCCGTCTCGGACGGCTCGAACCTGTAAGGTTCTATGCCTCTGTCACTGTCTGAACCACTGTCATCAGTATCTGGGGTGTCGTCTTCCCTGAATTCCAAGTCCGATTCACCAGAGGACAAAACTAAACTAATTTGTTCACAATCGCTGTCACTTTCCGTCATGATTGTCCAATGTTGATAAGTGTGAATGTGGATACGGCAGGGCAGCCAGGGTTAAATTTGTGACGTCAAAAACATGGCCGCGGTCTGGATTGGCTGTCACAAGCCAGCGAGCAAGGCGGGGCCTTCGCCTGGTGTATTTTGTGCAATTATGTAAATACGGGTGGGTGATATGGTCTCCGGTATGAATATTTGGTTTAAGCTATGTGTATTTTATCAAAATTCGTTGGCATTTGGAAAAAAAAATTACGTGACATTTGGACTTTAAGCAGGTTTATTAAATCACACCGCCATCATAGGAACTCCGCTCCAGCCCAGTGTGAGCAGACTGGAGCGGGGTCCTCAGGCCCTCTAGCAAAGTGAGACACAAGAGTGAGTGTGTCAGCAGCAGTTGCAGGAATGAGAGAATGAGTTACAGAATATGTGCGGTATTTATACCAGTTACAGACAATGCATGAAAGGGCATTCACAGCAGTGGGTATGGCATTTGCATTTGAGAGACACAGTGAGAACAGGAAGCATGAACACAATGCATGAATGGGACATTAACATCACAATACTGAGCCGAAACAAGCCAGAAGGAGCGGGGCTGCCTGTAAACATTAATACACACATTTCACAGCTCTGTTATTTGCTCTAGCTGTGTCTGTCTCAGTCTGTTGTGGGGGTTGCCCCCCCCCCACACACACACATATATATATACAGTATATATTATTTTATTATTTTTTTTGCTTTACAAATAGAATATTTTCTTTTGGTTTCACACTATTTAAGTACAGATCATATTGTGACACACCTGAGTATAAGAAATAATTTGATTGTCCTTGTGTTTCAGTTGAAAAATGTGGGCTCATGCTGTCTGGTTTGAGACTGATAGAGAGGAGGAAGGCGTGGTGCCACTGTGCTGAGTAAATTCCAGCAGCGAAATGCTGTACTGGCCAAGTAAGAATGCGAGCAAGGCCATGAAGGACATGGTAAACCATCTGAAAATGGGTTTAGGTTCAAACTTGTGAAGATCAAGTGTACATCAGGTACAAGATTGTTCAAACATGATGCATACTCTTGTATTTTTCACCATTTGGAAGTTTCACAGATTGAACAAGATTAATATCTTTAATACTGCTAACAAGTTGGAATGCGAGGAGCATGACCAGACAACAACAGTGGAGCAAAGTGATGGGGAAGCTACCACTGAGAAGAGGAAGCCCAAGAAGAGGTCTTTCCCTGATTTCGAAACTAGTAATTTCATAGCAAGAGAAGATGCATTGGTTGAGCTGCGAAGTGAAATATAATCCTTATTTTCATAACCTACAATCTACCTTTTTTCCGCAGAAGATGGAGACAGTTCTTTGGATGAGGACGAAGAAGATACTCTTTCTACGCAGTGCCATGAACTTCTTGAAAGCCTCAGTAAGATTTCTTCAGGTCTTTCAATTTAAGTGGACAGTCTTTTCTGCATCTACTTAAAATAACTTTATAACTTTCACAACAGCTCTATAACGTTTGCCAAGGAATCAAATACAGCTCCCGATTCCATCAAAGAAATTGAGTAAGTTACAGACATGCTCATGATGATGCAGTAGTCATACACTCACTTGAATTTAAATGTTTTAATAACAGTTATAGATATAGTAGAGTGGTGGCCTAAAGGTAGAGCATCCGCCTCACAACCGGGAGGTTGGGGTTCAAATCCAGCCAAAAAAAACAACAAAAAACAGTTATATACATGTACCAGAAAATATTTTTGTCAGGCGGTGGCCCTCACAAGCCACCATAAGACGCCAACAGTCGCCAGTGAAGTTTGCATGATGTTTATTAATGAAGACGAACACAAGATAATACACAAAGGAACAGAAAGTAATGAGCCTCGGTGGGCTAAAACACACAACACTAGATATGGAAACCGCAAGGCTGAACAAGCTCACTTACGATTCCGGACTAGGACGAAGGGTGATCATAGACGTGGAAACAATAAGGAATATCGATGTCTGAGATGAGGAACGCTCGCTCAACGTCTGACGAGGGAATCATCGACGAGACTGCTGCACTGTACCACTCTTCAGCGCCTGCTTAAATGCCGGGCTGCTGATGAGCCGTAAATGCAGCACAGCTGTTTGGTTTTGACAGCAGGAAGCTCCTCCGAGCGCTGTCACAATAAGAGCTCGGGGAGCCAGAAGGTAACCCTGCTGTCAAACCTGGTGGAGAAGATGTACGGCCCGAGCGCGGACGAGATCGGCGCTCAGACCATGACAGTACCACCCCCCCGAGGGCGGGCTCCCAACGCCCAGGGACACCCAAGCTCCCCCCCCAGGGTGGGCAGATGGGGGAACAGGCCAGGAGGGAGAGGCCCAGCCATAGACCAAAAGACATGATGAAAACAAAGCACAGAGACAACCAGAAAAAAAAGACAAAACTCCCAAATACATGAATCACACAGAACACAGGGTACGAAAACGGAAAATACAATATTCCCAAAAGCAAAAACCATGGTTAAAGCAGACTGCAAACAATTACAGGGCACGATAACAGAAAATACAATATTCCTAAACGCAAAAACCAAGATTAAGGCAGACTACGAATGAAACAATTACAGGGCACGATAACAGAAAATACAATATTCACCAAAGGCACAAAAACACACAGGACGACCAAGACAGGGGAAAAAAAACCCCACATTAACATGGGCAAAAAAACACAATGCAAGATTATCACCCCGCATGACCTTAAATCCAGACAATTCAGGAAAATGGTGACAGGCAGAGACCAAAACCCTCGGGGACAGTTCTGGCGGTCTCCCTGCGTCCCAAGGCCAACAGGTGAAAACAGGGGACAGTACATGATCGGGCGGCAGTCCCAGGCCCGGAAAGTCCAATCCTCCGGCTGCCGAACCAGGTCGCCCAGCAGCACACACAGAGTGTCGGGGCCGAGTGGCTGACCCAAGGCGCCGAACCGGCGAAACAGTTCCTCGGGTGGCCGACCCGCATCCCTCAGCCACCAGAACCATGGGACGATGGCCCGCGGCGGCCTCCCGGGCGGGGGAAAAACATGGGAGAGCCGGGCCCAGTGTAGAAGGCCCCCAATGGCCCCCGGTGATGATGAGCAGGGGCGGTGACTCGGAAGAGGGAAATGATGACGATGACGAGCCCGCACCATGTCGGGCGGCGAAGGGTCTGCAGCTCCTCCTCCGTCCTTGACCCATACCGATGCTGCAGACGTGGCTGCACCTGCGTCGGACCCCGATTGGATCTCGTTGGACCCCGACTGGGTCTCGGATGCACCCGCGTCGGACCCCCACTGGGTTTCAGCTGCACCCGCGTCGGACCCCGATTGGGTCGGTGCAGCACCGACGATGACCTCCGACCCCAAACCTGGAACCTCCAGCACAGCGACCACGACTGGCTCCGCACCAGTGACTCTGCAACAAGGCTCAGAAGACAAGAGAGAACCGGGATCAGAATCACCGGTAGCAACAGAACCCGGCGAAACGGGCTCGGATGCAGCGGGCGGCTGCACCCGACTCGTCTCCCCGAGAAACAGGCAAAAATGCTCCAGAGTAGAAAGAAGAAAGATAAGGTAGAGCACTTGCCTGATCTCAGGTTCTGTCGCCGTCCAGGACTTCGGCGATCCGGGCTCAGGGCGAAGAAGTTCGTCCTCAGGCTCCCATTCAGCTACGGCGGGTTCCGCAGCCGGCATGATGTTCTCCACAGCCTGCGGATCCTCCAGCGCAGGTGTCCACGCCGATAACCCGCACGGCGTGGTGGCAGGGGACCCTCGACCTGCTGGCTTGGACCGTTCCAGCGTGGAGACCCGGGGACGCTTTGTTGTCGGCGCAGGCTCCAGGCTGCAGTCCGCTCTTCTCCTCTGCCCATGACGTGGCTGCGGAGCTGGAACCAGGCTCTCCAGAACCGCAGCCCCCCCCCCTCGTCCAGTGACGTAGGCCTGGCGTCGTGGACCACTCAGCGGAGGGAGATACAGAGGCAGCGGGATTAGTAATTAGTGCTACAGCAGGTGATGGGAGCTCGGGGGACTGCGAGCCCCGAACTCTGCCCCCAGGAGTCAAACAAGGCAAATCAGAGCAATGAGGAGAAAAATGAACTTGCACTTGCCTGCTTCCTGGGGGGTCCGATGGTGCCTGCTGCAGTGGATGTCGTTCCTCCTTTTCCCCGCTGAATGGTGACGGAGGGCCCCCTGGGAGGACGAGGAGGAGCCACTCGTGATGGATCCATGACGGGCATCGCCAAAGCAGGACTCAATACACTCACTGCAGCCGAAGGAGACGTCAAAGAGGAGGGGGCGACAGCCGAGACGAACCGGGCACGGAGCGCTGACGGAACAGCAGGAGAAGATGGCCTGGGGGGAGAGGCTGCGGGGATTCCCTCCTGGCGAGACGCAGAAGAGGCAGCTGACTGTGCGGGAGAGTCTTTCTGGTGGCCCAGAACAGGATCCGGACAGGGTTCTTGCTGAGGTTGACCTTGGC
Source organism: Pholidichthys leucotaenia (assembly GCA_020510985.1). Lineage (NCBI taxonomy): Eukaryota > Metazoa > Chordata > Actinopteri > Cichliformes > Pholidichthyidae > Pholidichthys > Pholidichthys leucotaenia. The sequence goes on from CM035848.1 coordinate 209,046,650, forward strand.
CGTGGCGCCGACGTCTTTGACGGGCCCTGGATGGTGCGAACACCTGGACTGGATCGAGGACAGGAACGGGATCCCAAAGCGGGGAGCGGGGATGCCTCCTCCTCTGCTTCCTGCCGTAGTCCTCCTCCAACATACGGAGTATCTCGCGCTGAGCGGCGATGTCATCCTTCCTCGCGCTGCCTTCAGGGTGGTTGGCGTAGCGGGGGAGATGATTTAAGACATCCTCAGCACAGTCCAGGTACCAACGTACGTCGCTGTGATAGTCGAGGAGGGAGGCGGCGATGAGCGTTTCATCAACGAATTCCAAAGCGTCCGCCAGACTCCGAGCGCGGCCCCTCCACGACGGCATTCTCTCAGCACGCAGTACCCAGACAGGGAAGAACAATGTCCAATGCAAACTCACCGGGAATGGTGTCTCGGTTTGGCGCCTCCGTTTAGGCGCCCTGGCAGCAGTCTACTGTCGGGCGGTGGCCCTCGCAAGCCACCATAAGACGCCAACAGTCGCCAGTGAAGTTTGCATGATGTTTATTAATGAAGACAAACACAAGATAATACACAAAGGAACAGAAAGTAATGACCCTCGGTGGGCTAAAACACACAACACTAGATACGGGAACCGCAAGGCTGAACAAGCTCACGATTCTGGATTAGGACGAAGGATGATCATAGACATGGACACAATAAGGAATATCGACGTCTGAGATGAGGAACGCTCGCTCAACGTCTGACGAGGGAATCATCGATGAGACTGCTGCATTGTACCGCTCTTCAGCGCCTGCTTAAATGCCGGGCTGCTGATGAGCCATAAATGCAGCACAGCTGTTCGGTTTTGACAGCAGGAAGCTCCTCCGAGCGCTGTCACAATAAGAGCTTGGGGAGCCAGAAGGTAACCCTGCTGTCAAACCTGGTGGAGAAGATGTATGGTCCGAGCGCAGACAAAATCGGTGCTCGGACCATAACAATTTTATAGATTTGCAAGAATTCTAACTGCTCAAATAACATGAAGTTACCAACTAAATATAAACTTTGTAGATGATTCTGGTATTAAATGTTTCTGCATGTTAAATTAAAATTTTCCATTGTGATTAGTTTCTTAACAATTTTCTTAACTTTGCAGAACATTCAGCGAGACAGGCAAGTACTGCCGGCACTGCCAGTACATCCCCAAGACCTGGTTGTAAGTTTTACATTGAATTAGTATTTGTTTCCTTGGTTGCAGAAAAACATTTCACTTTTATATATATTGTGAATGATGGATAAGATGAAAGAATGATTAAAAATAGATATTAAGTGTCTAAGTTTGCAAACAACTTTATTAATTATTAGAGATACATGTACCAGTGTCTCTAGTTTTCCCTCATTCACTTGATTGCACTATTTATTTCAGCTTCAAGAGATGAGAATGATGACGGTGCCATTCCCTCCATGGACCAGAGCATGTTAGTGCCCCAGGATAGTCACAGTTAGTTATGTTTGTGTTCATATGTGTATTAGTTTGTGTGTCATATTTTCATGTTTTTATTATATCTATAATACATGTATGCATCTAACTATTGGCATATTCTTTGTTTTGGGACAGAAACAACCAGAGAAAACACTAAGGACAAACCTGACAGCTCTTGGCCTTTGCCCAAAGCAAGTAAGTGCATGACATGTAATTTTAAATATTATTTTTGGTTAAGTATTTTTGGGCCTAATAGGCCAAAGAGTCAGAGCGCCCATTGCTATGGTGTGTGGTTGGTCAGTCGATCTGTCAGCATTTGTGAGAAACGCTACTCCTCCTTAACTCTTCCTTCAGTTTTGATTGGATATATATCTACTGAGAGAGAAGAAGAGGATCTTCAGTTCGGGGAACAGGAAGATGCTAAAGTCCATACAGAGGGAGCTAAGGAGGAAGATCAGAGAAGGCAAGGACAGCTTCAGGAAGAAGATGGAGGACAAGCTGCAATAGAGCGACATCGGCGGGGTCTGGAGAAACCTCAAAATCATCTCTGGGCTCCAGAATACCTCCTCCCAGGCCACGGGGGTCAGGGAGTGGGTGAACAATCTGAACCTGTTTTTTAATAGGTTTGACCAACCGCCCTCCCCTCTGCCTGCACAACAACCACTGCTGCCTCTACTGTCATCGAGACTTGCTGTCCACCCCCCCCATCAACACCCCGCCCCACTCCCAGCACACAGCCCCCCAACCTGACCCTCACTAAGACCCAGGTGAGGGCGGAGCTGAGGAAGATCAAGGCGAGGAAGGCCTCGGGTCCAGACTGCATCAGCGCAAAGCTCCTCAAGTCCTGCGCAGACCAGCTGTGTGGGGTTGTGGAGCACATCTTCAACCTGAGCCTGAAGCTGGGGAGGGTACCACGGTTGTGGAAAACATCTTGTGTGGTACCCGTACCAAAGACTTCCCACCCCAAAGACCTGAACAGCTACAGACCAGTGGCCCTGACGTCTCACCTGATGAAGACCCTGGAGAGACTGCTCTTTGCTCACCTCTGCCCCCTGGTGGGACCAACGATGGATCCACTCCAGTTCGCCTACCAGCATGGAATCGGGGTGGAGGATGCAATGATCTTCCTGCTTCACCGTTCCCTGTTCCACCTGGAGAAGCCTGGGAATGCGGTGAGGATCATGTTCTTTGACTTCTCCAGTACTTTCAACACCATCCAACCGATGATCCTGAGGGACAAGCTGCTGTGCGCGGGGGTGGACCAGCACCTGTCATCATGGATCATGGACTACCTCACAAACCGGCCACAGTTTGTGAGAACCCAGGATTGTGTGTCTGACACAATCATCGGCAGTACAGGGGCCCCCCAGGGAACGGTTTTGGCTCCCTTCCTGTTCACCCTTTATACTGCGGACTTCTCACATAACACAACATACTGCCATCTACAGAAGATCTCTGACGACTCTGCAATCGTCAGCCTCATCTCCAAGCTGAGAACAGAGGACTTATCCAGGACTTCGTGGACTGGTGCCATCAGAAATGCCTCCAGATCAACGCGAGGAAAACTAAGGAGCTGGTGGTGGACTGCTGCAGGCAAGGACAACCCCTCACAGCACCAGTAAACATACAGGAAACATACATTGTTTGTGACATCCTACAAGTACCTGGGTGTTCATCTCAACAATAAACTAGACTGGTCACACAATACTGACGGGCTCTACAAGAAGGGATAGCGCAGGCTGTTCCTACTGAGGAGGCTCAGGTCTTTTGGTGTACAAGGGGTGCTCCTGAAGACCTTCTACGATTTGGTGGTGGCATCAGCCATCACTTTTGGAGTGGTCTGCTGGAGCAGCAGCATCACGGCAGCCGATAGGAAGAGACTGAACAAACTGATCAAGAAAGCTAGCTCTGTCCTGGGGCAGCGCCTTGACCCAGTGGAGGAGATAGGAGAAAGAAGGATGGTGGCTAAGCTGTCATCTCTGCTGGAGTCCGAGTCCCACCCTATGCAGGACATACTGAACGCACTGAGGAGCTCATTTAGCAGTAGGCTACATCATCCTAGGTGCGCGACCGAGAGGTTTCGCAGGTCCTTCCTACCTACGGCTGTCAGACTTTATAACCTAAGCAGGGCTGCTCGCAGAGATAGCAAAAAAAAACAAAAAAACAAAACTGTTACAACCTGATAGTATTGAATGCAAAAGACATTCCAGCTCCCAGCATCCCAGCTCTGTCCTGGGGCAGCGCCTTGATCCGATGGAGGAGATAGGAGAGAGAAGGACGGTGGCTAAACTGTCATCTCTGCTGGAGTCCGAGTTCCACCCTATGCAGGACATACTGGATGCACTGAGGAGCTCATTGCATATTTATTCCACCTAGCTGCAATGCCCCGTACTGTGGGTGTTTATATATTTACATATTTATTCCATCTAGCTACAATGCTCTGCACTGTGTGTTCATATATTCATATATTTATTCCATCCAGCTACAATGCTCTGCACTGTGTGTCTCTCTGTGTGTGTGTGTGTGTGTGTGTGTGTGTATAAATATATACACTCACCGGCCACTTTATTAGGTACACCATGCTAGTAACGGGTTGGACCCCCTTTTGCCTTCAGAACTGCCTCAATTCTTCGTGGCATAGATTCAACAAGGTGCTGGAAGCATTCCTCAGAGAGTTTGGTCCATATTGACATGATGGCATCACACAGTTGGCGCAAATCTCCCGTTCCACCACATCCCAAAGATGCTCTATTGGATTGAGATCTGGTGACTGTGGAGGCCATTTGAGTACAGTGAACTCATTGTCATGTTCAAGAAACCAGTCTGAGATGATTCCAGCTTTATGACATGGCGCATTATCCTGCTGAAAGTAGCCATCAGAAGTTGGGTACATTGTGGTCATAAAGGGATGGACATGGTCAGCAACAATACTCAGGTAGGCTGTAGCGTTGCAACGATGCTCAATTGGTACCAAGGGGCCCAAAGAGTGCCAAGAAAATATTCCCCACACCATTACACCACCACCACCAGCCTGAACCATTGATACAAGGCAGGATGGATCCATGCTTTCATGTTGTTGACGCCAAATTCTGACCCTACCATCCGAATGTCGCAGCAGAAATCGAGACTCATCAGACCAGGCAACGTTTTTCCAATCTTCTATTGTCCAATTTTGATGAGCTTGTGCAAATTGTAGCCTCAGTTTCCTGTTCTTAGCTGAAAGGAGTGGCACCCGGCGTGGTCTTCTGCTGCTGTAGCCCATCTGCCTCAAAGTTCGACGTACTGTGCGTTCAGAGATGCTCTTCTGCCTACCTTGGTTGTAACGGGTGGTTATTTGAGTCACTGTTGCCTTTCTATCAGCTCGAACCAGTCTGGCCATTCTCCTCTGACCTCTGGCATCAACAAGGCATTTCCGCCCACAGAACTGCCGCTCACTGGATATTTTTTTCTTTTTCGGACCATTCTCTGTAAACCCTAGAGATGGTTGTGCGTGAAAATCCCAGTAGATCAGCAGTTTCTGAAATACTCAGACCAGCCCTTCTGGCACCAACAACCATGCCACGTTCAAAGTCAGTCAAATCACCTTTCTTCCCCATACTGATGCTCGGTTTGAACTGCAGGAGATTGTCTTGACCATGTCTACATGCCTAAATGCACTGAGTTGCCGCCATGTGATTGGCTGATTAGAAATTAAGTGTTAACGAGCAGTTGGACAGGTGTACCTAATAAAGTGGCCGGTATATTTTATAGTAATATGTACATATGTATATTAGCTGCTCTTGCTTGCTTGTTTTTTTTTCTTGCCTTCTGATTGTTGCTATCCCTGTGCTGTTGCAATCCTGGAATTTCCCCGTTGTGGGACTAATAAAGGCTTATCTTATGTCTTATGTCTTATGTCTTATATTTTCCACAAAGGTATGACTGCATGTTTATTGGATGCTTCACGTCTCGAAGGACAAAGAGTCTGGATCTGCAGAGGATGACGAGGAGGTGTGAGATTCGGCCTTTGTCTCAGAGAAGATGCCCCAAAGAGATTTCCGGTTCATCGATGAATAAGAGACAATGGTGAAAGTTCAAAGGGTTGCATTGTGACTGGGATTAAGTACCATGTGACTGTATGTTTGCTAAAGCACCATGTGACTTGAGTTCCGATGCCGGGGGAGTATAAAAAGGTGATGATATGTGGTTCTGTCTCTTCTTCCTGCTTTGAGAATGCTAGAGTATGTGTTCTGTTAATAAAGCTGAACCTGAGAAGTAAAACTCAGCCTCATCATTGAACGCATCCTCTACACTGGTGACCCTACGACAAGAATGAGCAGAGAGAATTCTCCCGAGCGGGGCTCGGCTGAAGCCAGCCTGATGGCTGCTTCCACACTCCGCCTGCCCGATTTCTGGCAGCATAGCCCACACTCCTGGTTTAGCGCAGTCGAGGCACAGTTCAACCTCCGGAGAATCTCAAAGGACGACACAAAATTCTATCATGTGGTGGCGAAGCTGGACAGCCGCACGGTTCAGAGGGTGGAAGATCTGGTCAATAACCCACCGGACAGCGGCAAGTACAGCGCATTGAAGGATGCGCTGATCAGCCATTTCACCCCTTCGGTACAACAGCGAGCAGAAAGGCTCCTAACGTTGACGGAGTCGGAGAACGACAGACCTGCGGACCTGATGGTAAAGATGCTGAGGCTGAAAGACTCCGAGGATGGCGAATTTATTTTCGCCCACCTTTTCCTCCGGACCCTGCCGCCAGCAGTGAGAGTAGCCCTGGCAGAGTCGCCCCGATTGGCCGATTGGCCAGGCGAGACTACCATGGGCTGAGCAAGGAGGCGCAGTGGCTCGTCGACGCCCACAAGCGGAGCGCGGTTTCGGCCACGGCAGCTGGGCCAGGAACGACGTCCGGAGACGGCTTGGAGCCAGTGGTTGCGGCGCCAGACGCACCGACGACGGCGGCGACGGGTACCAGGCGACGCGGAGCGGATGACGGCCTGTGCTTCCACCATCGCCGTTTTGCAGAGAGGGCACACAGGTGCCTCCCACCGTGCCACTTGAAGCACCCCAGAAACGCCAAGACCGAGGGCCGGTAGTGGCTGTGACCCTCGGGGAAGAGAACAAGCTGCTTTACCTGACGGATGCACGCTCGGGGAAACAATTCCTCGTGGACACGGGCTCCCAGCTGAGTTTCGTCACACCTACCTACGCGGAACGGCTGATGCCGTCTAAAGCTCCCTGGGTGTCGGTGTCAGCAGCGAACGGCTCAGCGATTAAGACCTTCAGTGAGAGGACTATGCTTCTGTCTTTACAGGGCCGTTCATTTGAGTGGACCTTTATTGTAGCGGCAGTCAGTTTCAACATGTTAGGGGCTGATTTTTTGTGCTCATATGGTTTATTGGTTGATCTTGCTAATAGACGTTTGATTAATGCACTGTCTTTCCATTCTATTCCCTGCACAGCTCGGGTGGCCCCGCCGACTGCACATGCCAGCGTCACAGCTGCGGGTGGTAAGTTTCACGCACTGCTCACTCAGTTCCCAGCACTCACAGTCCCAACGTTTTCGGTGACAGTCGCTAAACACGGGGTGGAGCATTTTATCACCACCACCGGGCCGCCCGTTTTTGCAAAAGCTCGGCGCTTGATCTCAGCTAAACTAGCCTTAGCGCGCGAGGAGTTCGCCAACCTGGAAAAACTGGGCATCATTAGACGCTCCAAAAGCGCTTGGGCTTCACCGCTGCACATGGTCCCAAAAGCTGATGGCTCGTGGCGACCTCGCGGTGATTTCCGCAGGTTGAACAACGTTTCAGCACACGACCGCTACCCGATTCCGCACATTCAGGATTTTTCAGTCCATTTGGCGGGGGTGCGCATTTTCTCAAAAATAGATTTGGTGCACGGTTACCATCAAGTCCCAGTGCGCGCTCAGGATATACCCAAAACAGCGGTTATAACTCCTTTCGGGCTTTTTGAGTTTTTGCGCATGCCATTCGGTCTCAAGGGTGCCGCGCAGACTTTTCAACGCATGATGGATGCAGTCTTACGCGACCTCCCTTTCGTGTTCGTCTACTTGGATGACATTTTGGTAGCCAGCACGTCAGAAGACGAACACGAAAGCCATCTCACAGCCGTTTTTTGGAGGCTGACAGAGCACGGGTTAATAATTAACCCTGCGAAATGCCAGTTTGGGGTAGTGCAAATTGATTTTTTGGGGCATCACGTTTCGCCAGAAGGAGCGGTCCCTCTGCCCCATAAAGTACGCGCAATAACAGATTTTCCTCAACCTCAAACGGTCAAAGCGCTGCAGAAGTTTTTGGGAATGGTTAATTTTTATAACCGGGTCCTCCCTAGCGCAGCGCGGCTCATGCAACCATTATACACTGCATTAAAAAAACAAAAACCCACAAATAAGGTTGAATGGTCTCCGGAGCGGGAGCGCGCTTTCGCCCAGGTCAAATCAGCCCTGGCAAACGCAGTTTTGTTAGCACACCCAGTTCCAACGGCCCGCATGGCGCTCACCACTGACACTTCCAATTTAGCGGTGGGGGCAGTCATTGAACAGGTTGTGGCAGGGACCTGGCAGCCGCTCGCGTTTTTCAGCAAAACCTTGCGCGATAGCGAGCGTAAATACAGCGCATTCGACAGGGAGCTTTTGGCCCTACACTTGGCCATCCGCCACTTCCAGTTCTGGCTGGAAGGGCGCCGTTTCACCGCGTTCGTGGATCACAAACCGCTAACGTTTGCGATGGCCAAGATTTCCGAACCGTGGTCAGGACGGCAGCAAAGGCAGCTAGCCGCGATATCGGAGTTCACCACCGATATCCAGCATGTCGCAGGTAAACATAATGTAGTGGCAGACTGTCTCTCGCGTGCGGTAGCAACGCCAGGCCCCGTGGGGGCAGACTCTGTAGCCGTGGCCGTGGGCCAGGGCAGCGGCGCGGAAGTGCGCACAGCCCCGGTCCGCGTAGGTTTAGATTATGCAGCCATGGCCGCGGAGGAGGTTAGTGATGCAGATGTGCGTGCGCTCCAGTCTGGACCAACAGGGTTAAGGCTGGAGCACAGGGTGCAGCAAATGGGTATGCCCCCCCTAATCTGCGATGTCTCCAAGGGACGGCCTCGCCCCGTGGTTCCAGCTGCGTGCCGTCGCCGCGTTTTTGACTCGATCCATTCTCTGGCGCACCCGGGGGTGCGCGCATCGATTAAGATGGTGGGGGAGAAATTTGTTTGGCCCGGGTTGCGCAAACAGGTCAAGGAATGGGCAGCAGCCTGCGTAGCGTGTCAGCAAACCAAAATACACAAGCACACTAGAGCTCCGTTGGAGCCTTTTCACATTCCGGCTAAGCGTTTTGATCATGTGCATGTTGACTTGGTGGGTCCCCTTCCGTCATCACAGGGGCACACACACCTTTTGACGATGGTGGATCGCACCATCGGTTTTTTTTTTTTCCTTTTGTTTTTTTTTCCAAGATGGCGCCCACAGTGGTCGCCATGGTGTGTCGCTGCCCTTTAATTTGTTTAATTTGTTTGTTTCTGTTCGTCGATTGTGTGTCTGCCAGCTCTTACACCCGTGAAGAGCTATTAAATATCAGGACTCTCACTCCTACGGACCTTCTCCCAGTTTTTTTAGCTCCTGCCGCCGATCTGATTCATTGTTTGGCTCAAAAAGTAAGACGGCGAAAAAGAGGAAAGCGAGGGGGGATGCTCGCTCAGCTGCGAAGGAGAGGCAGACGAACAGCCTTGCCTGGCATATTTCTATCCAATGCCAATTCTCTCTTGAACAAGGTAGAAGAATTAAGACTGCTGATGCGATTTAAGGACCTCGCTTCCTCGTCTGTCATCTGTTTCTCTGAGACCTGGCTTAAAGGGAACGATACCGGACAGCACGATCAGCCTCGAGGGATTTCAGCTGTTTCGTGCTGATCGCGTCACAGAGCTCTCCGGTAAGTCTATTGGAGGAGGAGTCTGCTTCTAAATTAACAGCAGCTGGTGCTCTGATGTAACGGTGATTTCACAACACTGTTCTACCGATCCAGAATTTCTCTCTATTAACTGCAAGCCATTTTATTCCCCGCGGGAGTTCGCATCATTCATTTTGATCGCTGTGTACGCCCCTCCCGACGCGGACGTGCGCGAGGCCCAGCGCGCGCCAGAGCGCGCGCCCCGGCACGCACCCTAGCGCACACCCACAGATCACATCCTACATGCGGAGCGGACTTTTCCAGACTCTCTGATTATTGTGGTAGGCGACTTTAACCAGAGCAATCTGAGTCACGAGCTCCCCCGATACAAACAGTTTATTAAATGTCCAACCAGAGGAAAAAACACGCTGGATCACTGTTACACTACAGTGAAGGACGCATATCGTGCTGTTCCCCGCGCTGCGCTCGGACTATCTGATCACGTGATGGTCCACCTCATCCCCACATACAGACAGAGACTGAAACTCACTAAACCTGTTGTGACCACCAAGAAGAAATTGACCAGTGAAGCTGGAGAGAAACTGAACACATGCATGGAAATAACTGACTGGGACATGTTTAAAGGAGCCACACATGATCTTAATGAGTACACAGACACTTTGAACTCATATATCAACTTTTGTGAGGAGAGCATTCTCCCATCGCGCACCAGGGTGAGGTACTCTAATGATAAGCCCTGGTTCACTGCCAAGCTCAGACAGATCAGGAAGGAGAAGGAAGCAGCATTGAAAAGTGGAGACAGGGACTGCTACGGGGAGGTCAAATATTGGTTTAACAGAGAGCTGAAGAAAGCTAAATCTGTGTATTCTGAGAGACTCCAGCAGCAGTTCACTGCTAATGACTCGGCTTCTGTGTGGAGAGGACTGAGGCAAATCACCAACTATTGGCCTCAGGCTTCTAAAGGTCAGGATGACAAAGCCCTTTGTCAAAAACTGTCCCAACATTACGCCCGTTTTGACACCTCGTCAGCTGTGTCCAACTCCCCCACTCCACCCAGCTCCACTGCCTCCTCGGCCCCTAATTCATCAAAACCGCCCCCCCCCCCTCCTCCTCCTCCCCGCCTTTGTCATCAGTGAGCAGGACGTACACAGACAGTTCTCCAGACTGAACCCGCGCAAGGCCCCCGGGCCAGACGGTGTGTCTCCCTCCACCCTGAGACACTGTGCGAATGAGCTGGCTCCTGTCTTCAAAGACATTTTTAACACCTCCCTTAAGCAATGCCACGTGCCGTCCTGCCTCAAATCCTCCACCATCATCCCTGTCCCCAAGAAGCCATGGATTACTGGACTTAACGACCACAGACCTGTAGCGCTCACCTCTGTAGTCATGAAGTCCTTTGAGCACCTGGTCCTGTCTCACCTCAAGTCCATCACCACTCCCCTCCTGGACCCGCTGCAGTTTGCCTACCGTGCCAACAGGTCTGTGGACGACGCAGTCAACCTGGCCCTCCACTCCATCCTGCAGCACCTGGACTCCCCGGGAACCTATGCCAGGATCCTGTTTGTGGACTTCAGCTCTGCATTCAACACCATCCGCCTCGCTCTGCTCCAGGACAAGCTGTCCCTGCTCGGCGTGCCTGACTCCCTCTGCAGGTGGATCACCGACTTCCTGACGGACCGGAGGCAGCATGTGCGGCTGGGGAAGTCTGTCTCGGACTCTGTTAGCATCAGCATCGGATCACCCCAGGGCTGTGTACTTCCCCCCCTACTCTTCTCCCTTTATACCCACTCCTGCACCTCCTCCCACCAGTCTGTTAAGCTGATCAAGTTTGCGGACGACACCACCCTCATCAGGCTCATCTCCAACGGCGACGAGTCCGTCTACAGGAAAGAGGTGGCCCAGCTGGTGTCCTGGTGCAGCCACAACAACCTGCAGCTGAACGCTCTGAAGACAGCGGAGATGATTGTGGACTTCAGGAAAGTCACAACCCCCCTGCCCCCCCCTCACCATCACAGGCTCTCCCATCACCATTGCAGATTCCTTCCGCTTCTTGGGCACCACCATCACCCGGGACCTCAAATGGGAGCCAACCATCAGCTCCCTCATCAAAAAGGCCCAGCAAAGGATGTTTTTTCTGCGGCAGCTGAGGAAGCTCAAGCTACCCACCAAGATGTTAGTGCAGTTCTACACGGCCATCATCAAGTCCATCCTCACCTCCTCCATAACCGTGTGGTACGCAGGAGCGACTGCCAGGGACAGACTAAGGCTGCAGCGCGTCGTGCGCACTGCTGAGAAGGTGATCGGCTGCAAGCTCCCATCTCTCCAGCACCTGTACATCTCCAGGACCCGGAGGCGTGCAGGCCGGATCATAGCCGATCCTTCACACCCTGGTCACGTACTGTTTGCCCCCCTCCCCTCAGGTAGAAGACTTTGGTCGATTCAGACTAAAACCTCCCGGCACATGAACAGCTTTTTCCCCTCTGCCATCAGACTGCTGAACATTAAGTGACTTATTGACTCTCGTGCACTATATACAGCAGCTCAACCAGACTCATGTCATTCATCACTGTTTTTCTGTTGCATTATCGACTGCACTGTGGTACCCCATATTATCTGCTACTTGCTAATTTATTTAAAACTGCCTTGACTAGTATTACTCATTATTATTATTATTATTATTATCACTTATTATTCTACACTTATTGCATGTTTTTAGTCTTTTAGTTTTTTAGTTTATCTCTTTATCTCATCATGTTTTTAATGTTTAATGTTTTTAATGTTGCAGCATGGCACCGAGACAAATTCCTAGTTTGTGTACTACATGAACAATGGCAATAAATCTGATTCTGATTCTGATTCTGATTCTGATTCTGACCACGCGTTGGCCAGAAGCAGTTCCTCTGGCGTCAACCACAGCGGAAGAAGTTGCGCGAGCGTTTTTAACAGCGTGGGTTGCGCGTTTTGGAGTTCCGTCGGACATAACGTCCGACAGGGGTCCCCAATTTATTTCTGAATTATGGTCGTCGATGGCCCGCAGCTTAGGGGTGAAGATTCACCGCACTACCGCGTATAACCCCCAGGCTAATGGTTTATGTGAACGCTTTCACAGGTCGTTGAAAGCAGCCCTCAGAGCGTCACTTACGGATACAAATTGGGTGGACAAACTTCCATGGGTTTTATTGGGGTTGCGTTCTGCACCTAAGGAGGATTTGCAGGCCTCCCACGCTGAGTTAGTTTTTGCACAACCTCTCCATTTGCCAGGGGAATTTCTTCCCGACAATCCCACACCAAATTGCCCCCCCGCTCAGCCGCTGCAGAGCGGCACAGGATCAAACACACTCCCTGGCCCGGTTCATCACAGTTTCCCATGCGTTTTTGTGCCGAAGGCTTTAAAAAATGCGGAGTTTGTTTTTGTTAGACATGATGCTCAGCGACCGGGTTTGCGGCCACCTTACGATGGACCCTTCAGAGTGCTGGAAACAGGGGAGAAACATTTTCTGCTAGATTTAGGGGGCAGAAAGGAGTTGATTTGCATAAACAGACTCAAACCCGCTTTTGTTCTGGCTGATGACCACGTGCAGTTGGCGAGGGGCTGGTTGGTTATGTGGCACATATGTTGGGCTCATATTTTCCACAAAGGTATGACTGCATGTTTATTGGATGCTTCACGTCTCGAAGGACAAAGAGTCTGGATCTGCAGAGGATGACGAGGAGGTGTGAGATTCGGCCTTTGTCTCAGAGAAGATGCCCCAGAGAGATTTCCGGTTCATCGATGAATAAGAGACAATGGTGAAAGTTCAAAGGGTTTCATTGTGACTGGGATTAAGTACCATGTGACTGTATGTTTGCTAAAGCACCATGTGACTTGAGTTCCGATGCCGGGGGAGTATAAAAAGGTGATGATATGTGGTTCTGTTTCTTCTTCCTGCTTTGAGAATGCTAGAGTATGTGTTCTTTTAATAAAGCTGAACCTGAGAAGTAAAACTCAGCCTCATCATTGAACGCATCCTCTACACTAGGACAATATCAATCGCTACGGAGGGTGACAATATGTATGGGTACATATTCATACTATGTGGGGTAACTAAATAGATGGTTATGCTGTTTATTCCATCTAGCTACAATGCTCCGCACTATGTATATATATTTATATATTTATGTGTACATATGTATATTCACTGCTCTTATTTTCTTATCTTCTAAATTATTGCTCTGAGTGTTGCTATCCCTGTGCTGTTGCAATCCTGGAATTTCCCCGTTGTGGGACTAATAAAGGCTTATCTTATCTTATCTTATCTTATCTTATATTGGAGACTTTTTGTGGATGTATTCATCAGATGTTCGACATTTTGATTTTTGGCTTTTTCATTGCATAAGAAGTCTCATATGAGGTTTCTTTTGGTACTACTTTTTGTTTACTTTTAAAAGTTAGATCATATAATATGATCTGGTCTGTGTCATGTTCATCAAAATCCAATTAAAAGTCTCTGTCTAGCAAACATTCTCATTCCTGGGGGATACCCCATTGACTCTCAGCCTAGGGGACCAAACATGTCTAGATTTGTGGCTGCGAGTTCCAGTATCCATAGCTCCCTTTAAATCCTTGGGCTTTTTATTTTATCAATGGATAATATTATTTTATCTTCCCCTTAGAGTTTCAGAAGAAGGTGTTGCACCTTCTAACAGAAAGATGTCCTGTGCCATCGTCCAAGGACGGATAATTTTTTTAAACAGGAGTTGTTCAGAACTCCTTATACAATGATATAGAATGATGATAATCTAGTCAGTGGTGGTAATGCACCTGTAAGCTGGTTGCCAACTGCCAATCAAATCTAAAAGAAGAAGAAGATGATCGCCATATGGGCAGTGAAGGAACCGAAGAGTCGACTGAGCAGATGTCAACCATAGATGCCATTTTAGAAGAACAACTTCAAAATGACTACACAGCATGTAGTAATTTGGTAAGTATTCATTTCTAATAAATAATCTTGTGTTAATCCATGTGAATTCGAGACTACACATACATGCATTCTCCTTAGAGAATCTCAAAGTTTAATCTTTTTACCTCACAGAAACATCAGCTGAAGAAAGTAGGAGGGGTGAGCCTGAAAGAAAATGTGAGGAGGATCTGCAACAGGTACATACATTGTTTTGAAATAAATTATTTGGTCTTTATTGCATATATTGAATAATGCATGCAGGTATTTCAAATTTACTTTTTTTTTTGAATTTGGAAAATAGACTGATGACCAGTGACCTGATGGCAAAAATGAACTTTCAGGGGAAGAGGGGAAAGTTTGGTTTGGGAGCAACCAAACTTTATAAAACTATTGAAGGTAAGGTAATACCCAATAAGTGTTTAAATATAAACGTGTATACAACATATGCCATATAAGTTAATCATTTAGATAAATATAATTATTATATACAGTATAGTTTATATAAATACAGATATATATCTATTTTTTATATATATAATTGGTTTGTATATTTCAGAATGTGTCCTTGTGCACCAAAATGGCACACAACAAGATGTACAGGCAGCCTGTACATCCTGCCTGAAATATGCCCCGACAGAGCTGGAGGAGGTGGTAGGAACAGCCAGGAGCATTCGTCAAATCTATAGGAAACCCAGCATATATGTTTTAGGTTACCGGACCTTTTGGGTCTTGGTAACCTAGGTCGGACCGTGGATCGTATGTAACCACTATTTTTTAAATTTTTTTTAAACTGTTTTTATTTTTTTTAACATGACCTCATATGGGGGGGACTTTGTTATGTGTATGACATCCATCATATTTGTAGTGTTTTGTTACAATTAATAAAGATGTGACACTTTGATTGGCTTCATGTTTTATTGTGTTTACTAGTATATCCTGCAGATTTATATCCTACAGATACAGTGTCAGTGTGGAGGAGGAACAAGTTTGTTGTCGTGGGGGAACGGCTGGTAGTACAAATTTTATAGTGGCATGAGATTGATGTTAGATTTATTTTTATTTTATTTTTTTTTTGTAAAGGGGAAAGAACACAAAGTATTAAAAGGTATAAACTTTTCTTGGCAGCAGCTTCTGAGGTCAGAATTGGCTTTTCAAATGACTTTACAGTGCTGGCGGCGACACTCTGCAGAAAGTTCCTGGAGCTATAGGAACGGCAAAACTGTCCCCAGCAGTCACAAACAGGCCCAACGTTGCCAACGGCCCAACATTGTTTTCAACGCTGAACACACTACGTTGATACAATTTACAAATACAATGTATTCTCAACATAGTTTCAAAGTTGGCGCTGACTGTTTTTTCATTGTTGATTCAATGTCTTGTGCCTGATGGGTTTCTAGTAAATTTCTGACTTTCTACTGATTACAATAGTCTGTGAAAATCTGAGACATTTTTTCTCTGTAAGATGAGACTTTTTTTTCTCATCAGTTTTCTTTATCTTCTTTTTTTCTGATGAGAACAAGGGGCCCTTGATCTTGCTGTGTGTACAAGATGATTTAAGTATGCATTTAAAAGTAACGTGAAAGTTACTTTTCCAAGTAACTCGTTACTTTAATCATGCAGTAACTCAAAAGTAACTCAGTTGATAAAGAAGTTGTGGTGATGTGAAAATGATGAGGCAGAGTTCTCTCTCAAGTCAGCTTTATTCACAACACCATCATCTCAAAGCAGAAAAAGAGATCCACACAGTAAACTCTCGTCCTTAAATATCAGGACTCAGGTCACATGTATCACAGACCACCTTGCATAATAAAGAAAGTCACAATGCATCCTCTCTCCATGATATCACTTCAACTGTCTACAATGCATCCCTTCTTTAATCCTTTAATTAAACTCCCCACAGTCTCAAGCCTTGCATACCAAAGCTAAGATTCTTGCAGCTTCCTGTAATCACTAAGGAAGCTGCTCTGCCTTTGTTCTGACCTAAAATGTGATTCACAAAACAGGTCCCGTATGTGTGTCCACCACACAAAGCCCCCCCAACATTTTAGAACAAACAGAACAACAAGAGAATAACCACATGCATGCCGTGAAAGTATCAATACACATCAGTCCACATGCTGTCTCGGCTTCCGTCTCCTGCCGTATCTGCTGTAGCTGGGATTCAACGTCTCTGCGGCGCTGTCACGCTGGGGTTTGCCGTCTGGGGGTGGAAACCTTTTGTCAGCACCTGTGGGTGTTCTGGGGAAACATTACTCTGTGAAGCCCCCCGCGGTGGTCTACCTCGCCGCGGGGCCCTCGCCAACAGCACTTGCTCATCTGCCACCACAAAAGCGGGTTTGAGTCTGTTTATGCCAATTTTCTCTTTCCTACCCCCCAAATCTAGCAAAAACTGCTTGTCCCCTGTTTCTAGCACTCTGAATGGTCCGTCATAAGGCGGTCGCAGCGGGGTTCGATGCGCATCGTGTCTAACAAAAACAAACTCTGCGTTCTTCAAAGTTTTAGGCACAAAAACGCGTGGAAAACTGTGGTGCGCGGGGCCGGCAGCGTGCTTGATTCTATGTTACTCCGCAACAGCTGAGATGGGGAGGCGTCTGGCGCAGGGTTATCTGGGAGAAACTCCCCAGGCAGCCGGAGTGGCTGCGCAAACACGAGCTCCGCTGGGGAGGCTTCTAAGTCCTCTTTAGGCGCAGAACGCAACCCCAATAACACCCACGGTAACTTGTCAACCCAATTTGCATCCGTGAGTGACGCCCTGAGAGCCGCTTTCAATGACCTATGAAAACGTTTGCATAACCCGTTAGCCTGCGGGTTGTACACGGTTGTGCAGTGAATTGTGACACCCAGGCTGCGGGCCATTGTCGACCAAAGCTCGGACACAAATTGAGGGCCTCTGTCGGACGTAATGTCCGACGGAATGTTGAAGCGCGCCACCCAAGCTGTTAAAAAAAACGTGCGCCACCTCCTCAGCCGTGGGTTGATGCCAGCGGGACCACTTCAGGCCAGCGCGTGGTGCGGTCCACCATTGTCAGAAGGTGTGTGCACCCTTGTGACAGCGGGAGGGGGCCCACGAGGTCCACATGAACGTGATCGAACCTCTTGGCCGGAATGTGAAACGGCTCCAAAGGAGCCCTCGTGTGCCTGTGTACTTTGGCTCGTTGACACGCCGTGCAGGCTGCTGCCCACTCTTTAACCTGTTTGCGGAGGCTCGGCCAAACAAATTTCTCTCCTACCATTTTGACCGACGCACGCACTCCAGGGTGCGCCAAGGAATGAACCGAGTCAAAAATGCGGTGGCGTCACGCGGCCGGGTACTACTGGACGCGGCCGTCCCGTGGAGACATCGCAGATTAGGGGGGGGCATGCCGTCTTGAAGCACCCTGCTCTCCAGCCTTAACCCTGTTGGTCCAGACTGAAGCGCGCGCACATCCGCGTCACCAACCTGCTCCGCGGCCAACCCCTATGCTGACTGGGGCCGCCACGGCACGCGAGAGGCAATCTGCCACTACATTGAGTTTGCCCACCACATGCTGAATATCAGTGGTAAACTCTGATATCGCGGCCAGCTGTCTCTGCTGCCGGCCTGACCACGGTTCAGAAACCTTGGCCATCGCAAATGTTAGCGGTTTGTGGTCAATGAACGCGGTGAAAGAGCGTCCTTCTAGCCAGAACTGAAGTGGCGGATGGCCAAATGGAGAGCCAGCAGCTCCCTGTCGAACGCGCTGTATTTACGTTCGCTATCCGCGCAAGGTCCTGCTGAAAAATGCAAGGGGCTGTGAAACCCCGGCTACATGTTGTTCCACGACCGCCCCTATGGCCACCTCTGATACGTCAGTGGTGAGTGCTATGCGGGCCATTGGGTCTGGGTGTGCCAACAACGCAGCCTTTGCCAAGGCTGCTTTCACCTCCAAGAACGCTTGGTCCCGCTCCGGGGGCCACTCGATCTTATCCGCGGGTTTCTTTTTTTTGAGCGCGGCATACAGCGGCTACATGAGTTGCGCCGCGCGGGGGAGAAAACGGTTATAAAAATTCACCATTCCCAAAAACTCCTGCAACGCCCTGACCGTCTGCGGCCGGGGAAAATCTGCCACAGCGCGCACTTTATCAGGAAGCGGAACTGCTCCTTCGGGGGAGACGCGGTGTCCTAAAAAATCGATCTGCGCCACCCCGAACTGACACATTCGCCGGGTTGATTATTAACCCATGATCTCCCACCTTCGGAAAAACTGTGGCCAGGTGTTTTTCGTGTTCGTCTTCGGATGCGCTGGCTACTAAAATATCGTCCAAGTAAACGAACACGAAAGGGAGATCGTGAAGCACCGCGTCCATCATGCGTTGGAACATCTGAGCAGCCCCTTTAAGTCCGAATGGCATGCGTATAAAACTCGAATAGGCCAAACGGAGTTATTACCGCTGTTTTGGGTATGTCCTCAGCGCGCACTGGGACTTTGGTGGTAACCGCGGACCAAGTCTATTTTAGAAAAAACCGCGCCGCCCCCCCCGCCAAATGAATGGAAAAATCTTGGATATGTGGGATTGGGGTAGCGGTCGTGTGCTGTAGCGTTGTTTAACCTGCGGAAATCCCCGCAAGGGTCACCATGCTCCGTCAGCTTTCGGGACCATGCGTAACGGGGAAGCCCAAGGACTGTTTGAACGCTGATAATGCCCAACCTCTCCAGGTTGGCAAACTCCTCGCGTGCTATGGCCAGTTTAACTGCATCCAAGCGCCGAGCTTTCGCAAAAACGGGCGGTCCGGTAGTGGTAATAAAATGCTCCACCCCGTGTTTAGCGAATGTTGCCGAAAATGTGGGGGACCGTGAAGTGCTGGGAACTGAGTGAGCAGTGTGGTGGAACTTACCGCTTGCAGCTGTGACGTTGGCTTGTGCTGTTGGCGGGGCCACTCGCACTGTACAGGGGTATAGAATTAAAAGAAAAGTGCATTAACCAGGCGCCTGTTAGCGAGATCAACCAACAAACCATGTGAGCACAAAAAATCAGCCCCAACATATTGAAATTTACTGCTGCTACAACAAAAGTCCACTCAAATGCACGGCCGTTGTAGAGACAGAAGCAGAGTCTTCTCACCAAAGGTCTTAATCCTCCGAGCCGTTCGCTGCCGTACACCCGGGGACCTCTCCGGATCCAGCTAGTGTGTCCGCGTAGTAAGGTGTGATGAAACTCAACTGGGAGCCTGTGTCGACAAGGAACTGCCTCCAGAGCGTGCGTCCAACAAGTAGAGCAGCTTGTTCTCCTCCTCGAGGGCCACGGCTGCTACCGACCCCCCGGTTTTGGCGTTTACCGAACGCCTGAACTGGCACGGTGGTACGCATTTGTGTGCCCTCACTGCGAAACAGCGATGATAGAAACAAAGGACGTCCGATCCGCGTTCCCTGGCCCCTGCCGCCGCCGTCGTCGGTGAGTCTGGCACCGCTGCCCTCTGGCCCCCTGTCGTTCTCCGGTCGTCGCGCCGAGTTCCGCTGCCGTGGGCCGTGGCTGCACGCCGCTTGGTGGCGTTGACAATCCGCTGCGCCTCTCGGCCCAGCGCGCAGTAGTCCCGTTGGACCAACAGTGGGCGAACTGGCCAGGGTCACTCTCGTTGCTGACGGTAGAATCCTGAGGAAAAGGTGGGTGAAAATGAAGAGATCATTGTCAGAGTCTTTCAACCTCAACAACTTCTCCATCAGGTTCGCGGGCATGTCATTTCCAACTCCGTCAGCGCCAGGAGCCTCTCTGCTCGCTCCCCTCCGCCGAGGGGTGAATTGCTGGATGAGTGGCAGCCTTCAGCGTGCCGTATTTGTCGCTGTCCGGGCGCTGGTCGATCAGGCTCTCCACATGCTGGGCCGTGCTGTTGTCCAGCTTTGCGACTGACGTGGTAGAATTTTGTGGCGTCTACCGATATCCCCCCCCGGAGGTTGAACTGCGCCTCAACCGCGTTGAACCCAGGAGCGCGGATTGTTCTGCAGAAGTCCGGTAGCTGGACTGTGGCGGCATTCGCTTGGCTGGGGGCTCCTGACAAGGCATGGCCCGGGGGAATTCTCCTCTTGCATGATACGTCTCGGGTCACCAGTGTGGTGATGGGAAAATGACGAGGCAGAGTTCTCTCTCAAGTCAGCTATATTCACAACACCATCATCTCAAAGCAGAAAAAGAGATCCACACAGTAAACTCTCGTCCTTAAATATCAGGACTCAGGTCACATGTATCACAGACCACCTTGCATAATAAAGAAAGTCACAATGCATCCGCTCTCCATGATATCACTTCAACTGTCTACAATGCATCCCTTCTTTAATCCTTTAATTAAACTCCCCACAGTCTCAAGCCTTGCATACCAAAGCTAAGATTCTTGCAGCTTCCTGTAATCACTAAGGAAGCTTGCTCTGCCTTTGTTCTGACCTAAAATGTGATTCACAAAACAGGTCCCGTATTGGTGTCCACCACAAAGTAACTGTTTTTGTATATTATTTTTGTATACTTATATTGATCCCAAGAGGGGAAATTGAGGGCATCCACCTGGATGGATGAAGCAGCCACGGTACGTGCTATCCCTTTACCATTCACACACACATTCACACCTAGGGCCACTTTAGAGTCTCCAATTAACCTAACCTGCAAGTTTTTGGCCTGTGGGACTAAACCGAGAACTCTCCGAGTAAACCCACGCAGACACGGGGAGGAACATACAAACTCCACACAGATCACTGTTGGTCAGGGGCTGGATCGAACCAGAGATCCCATGCCAAGGGTGAGTTGCTGTGCTGCCGCAGTGCTAACCACGTGGACCACCGCACCGCCCTGTAAGCTGTAACTAGTTAGCTATTTTTTTTAGTAACTTTGACCCCAAGCACTGATACTACACTGAATAATTTCAGAAAGACCCCAAAATATTCAGAATTTGTGTAAAAATAAAAGCCAAGGCTGGCATAATTTAAAAACATAGGTTAGACACTTGTAGAATATCTGCTGGTCAGCAGCCCTGTCTCCGCACACTATAGGTGTAATTTAGTGAGGGGATGGGGGTTATAACACCTCCAAAAATCAAATCCAGCCTGTATAACCCCCACCCCAATAATTACATAATAGTAATGAATAAAAATGTCTACAAGCTGGTGTGAATTCCTTGTGATTTTTATTTATTAATTTCATTAGCAAACAAAGAAAAGTATAGCCCAGGCTTTCTTTCCTGTGGCTCAGAACCAGTGTTGCCAGATACACAATAATTATCGTATTTATACCAGAGTTTTAGGGCCTATACAATACACGATCAATGCTTTTAAAAAGGCCAAATATATGATAGTTTGGCATTCCCATGCACCCCCCCCAAAAATGACATTTTTGATTTACGTGAACACCCACACATCACCAGAAACTGATGGCCTGCTCAATCCCGATCAGCTCATACCTGCCTAGCTCCTCCTCACTGCCAATAAACATCAGCAGCACTCAGCTCATGTTTGTTTGCACAGCTGTACTGGCACCGCAACAACTTAAAAAGTGAACATGAGTTTCAGACTCAGAGGAAAAAAAGTCCAAAAGAAAAGAGTCCAGCAGGCACAGACATTGGTAAGAAAACAAACCAACCCTGCCGGGCACAGCAGCTTTA